>VXBC01005392.1:685672-704900 GCA_013399945.1 Ploceus nigricollis
ATATATTTATATATATAGATATAAATGTAATACGTGTGGGAGTGTGTATGTAGACACACACACACACAAGGTAAAAAATGATAGAGTGCACTACCAAACATCTCTTTAAAAGCTCTAGTTTTTGTTATCTTTGGCTAGTACTGTATCAAATAGAGAATTAATTAAAAAGTGAATGGTGTTGCATTATTTTCTGTGTGGCAGGGAAGTCTGGAGTAATGCTTTTCTTTTTCATGAGAATACAGAATTGAAACGGGTATTAGCCAGCCCTTGCTTTCTCTGCCCAATGAGTCAGCTTAGAGAAAAGGCATTGTCTCAGAAGAAGGTTGAAATACCTCAAGTAATGGAACATTCTAAAACTTTGGGGTAACTAAACCCTATTATGCTTAAATCACACATATCCCCAAAAAGAGAGTGTGCTCAGGATTAATGCTAAGGAAACACTCTGTTATTTTTGGGGGGGAGGTATAAAGGGTGGGAGGAAGGGGCAGGAGTATGTCTGATTCTTACCCAGACAGCATGAAGAAACCACTGTCTCTTAGGGAAAGGGAATGAGGGAGAGCCAGAGGGAAATGGAAGGGGGAAGGAAGAAAAAAAAACCAACACAAAAAAAGCTTGTTTTGCAGTATTAGTGAATCACTGAATATCTTATGTATGAATATCCTAAGTTATAAGTTAGTTTTAGTGGGTTTTTAAAAAGCCTCTCTGAGTTTTTTTGTTGTTGTTGTTTGGGGGTTTTTGTTTATTTGTTTATTTGGTTTTTTTTAAATAACTACATAAGTGCTCCTGTTGCTGGGTGAAAATACTACTTTATATACAGTTTGGGTTTTGTTTTTGGTTCTTTTTTCCTATTTGCTGGTTTAATTGATGTATTACACCAAAAATGCATTTTATGTTCATAAATTTTAGGTTCACTTCGAATATATTATTTAATAAGTTAAAATTCTTTTGGCACACTATAAAAAAAAACCTCTTTAAAAAAAAAACTACCTTATATTAGATGTTTAATGTTCTTTGTCTATGCTTTTTTATTATTTGAAATATACACTATATGCAGTATGGTGTAAAAGAGTGCCCTGTGTAAATAGACCTATTTTGCATTCCTTTCAGGAGTGGTTATTGATTCCTGACTGCAGATATCTATTATTACTTGGGTATCTGTGCTTGCAATCTTATTGAATGTATTATGAAGAATGAAAATGAAATCAAACCTTATTTTTGTACAGTTTTGAACTTTTTACTTGGAACTGACCCACCTCCCCTTCCCAGTGGAGAGCTGTACAGTGTGTAAATCTGCCTTTACCTTGGATTGGTACAGTATTTTTGCATCTGTGGGACCTACTTCTTTGTTCTAGTAGTTTGAACTATATATAAACTGTACAATCTGTAAAGTTTTTATAGAATAAATATTCAGCTGTGAAAACTGGTTAAATAAAACTAATATTTCTTAACACATTTTAAATGTGGTGCTGTCACAGAGTTGTCTTTTTCAAAGACACTTCCATTCTAATTTTGAAGTTGCTGAAACAAATCTTGTTACTTAGAGGCTTTAATATTTGTTTTATTTTGTTTTAAAAGCTCTTCATTTCCTTCAAATTAAAACTTAACTTCCATAAAATTTACATCAATTAATTAATATTTTTCTCTTACAGGAGGTAGATGGGGAAAGAAGAGGGAGTCATTCTACTTTTAATTATTTTGTTAGAGTTCAAACTAATGTTCAGTAAATGTTTTTTTTGCAATCTCTTAAAAAAGACTGTCTTCCTTACAATAGAGGGGGTTAAGTTAGAATTTCTTGGTTGAATTTGATTTTAGTGAAAAGGAGAAGAAAAGATACCTTTACCTACAAGTTCTGTAATGTCAAACCTTTTGGAGTTCAACGCCAATTTGTATGAAGATCACTTTTCTAGCACCTCTAAGGCTATAGTGTTCATATATGTATGTATCAGCTGAGGGATTATTTATGCTTTCTTTAAGCATAAAAGAACTGTTACATTGAAGACATTTAGCATTAAATCAGTTGAAGGTACAGACAGTTCACCTGAAAAAATAATTCTACTTAATTCATTTTTTTGTGTTGCCATCAGTCAGGCTGTTATGCTGCCTCCAGTTTGCATGATAAAATGGAAATAATTTATTGACTGTTTTAAATTCCTGTCTGACTGGAAAAAGTCATTCAGGCCACTTGCTATGCACTGTCAGTAACTAACTTGACACTATTAACAAATTATGTTCTCATGCATAAATAGTACACACCTTTTGTCCATACACTGGACTACAGGAATAATGTTTCTTCAGGAAAATACTGTCCCATTCTTTTCAGTATGGTTCAGTAAGTATCTTTTGATGTATGGGAAAGTTACAGTCAAGACTAGTTCAGTCTCTGCAAAGCCATAATAGAACAAAGACAGGAACATTATAGACCTCTAATAACAAGCAAGAAGACCTGAGAGATCATAAAAACTGACTTAAGACATTTTTAATGCATGTTTTCAAGGTTTTTCTTCACAGAAGAGACAGATCTTTGTCAATTCTGATTCATTGCTGATGCTTGTACTGTTTTGCATAAATTTACAGTACTGCATACATTACCTAACCTGAAGCGTCAGATGTAGGCTTTGATGACTGAATCCAACCATAGTCACAAGTGTTCTCCCAGGCATGTGCAAACTCTGCAGCCAGCATGTCTTCTAAAGCTCCAGATTTGGGGTCACACCCTCCCAGATGTACTGGTACTTCAAAATCTGTCTTCTGTGTTAATTCTAGTGTGAATTTAGAAGATTTTGGAGCACAAATTGTTAAATTTGTAATGCATGTAATGCAAGAACTTAGAAACAGTATCTTTCTAAATGACTGCCAAAAGAAGGCAAATCTCCTGTGTTTGGGTGCCAGCGTCTAGTCAATGGCTAGCAGAATTAGGAATAAGGGTATTGGAATATAAAATTCAGCTGGTTTTATAGCCTTGCTCATTCCTGACCCCTGCATCTCCTGTCAAGACTATCCATTACCCTGATTGTAATCACTACTACAGAATTTGCTTAATTAGTTATGAAACATAGAGACAATCTGTGAGGCAACTGACTATGTTGGTGCTGAAATTTAAAAGTAGCACAGGAGCCCTGATAATGCAGTGTAGGAGTTTGAGTTCTCTTTCTGAAATAGGCAACAGCCCAGGCACTACCCAAAACAGCAAACTGACGAGCACTGGCCCCTGGACTGCACTCACCAGTTTCACCACAGAAGTTCTATCACATTTAAATTTATTTTTGGAAGTAAATGAGAGAGTTCTTCTCCTGATGAGCAAATAGTAGCAGAGACCATGGGGCTGAAGGTACTTGGAGCTGTTTGAAAGCCACCTGTGTGCATTTAATCCCACCTTCTGTTGATGCATTACTTTGAGAAAAATCAGAGCAAGGTCTTAACTATAGGTAAAGTAACCTACAACATTTTGGGGTAATCTGCAGATCTAAACTTGCCTGTATATTTTTTCCATGTTCATGCTCCCTAGTTTGCACAAATCTAGGATTTGAAACTGTTCCTCTGAGCAAGTCCTCTACTGGATTAACAACATTGCTAAGAGACACTTCCCTGTAATTCAGAAGCTGCACTATTATTACTATGGAAAAACTGTTCAGGGGAATTAAATCACCTATTTAGGTGGGATTCATTTCCTAAAGTCAGGGATACTTGGAAAGAATAGGAAAAAACCACATAATACTGAGCTATAAACTGCTTAACTTTACACTGATGGAGTTCATACTTTACCCAAACAGTGGATAAAATAGGACTTCAGCCAGGGAATTAACTGGAATTAAATTCAACTGGGAATGAGGCAGCAAACAAAACATTTCTGGCCAAATGGACAGGTAAAAAACTTACTTCAATAAATTGAGCCAATGCTCTACCTAGGTTTGTTGCTGGAAGTTAAGGCACTTTCACATTCATCTGGGACATGACAAGTGTGCTTCTGAGAGTATGAGGAGAGTAGGAGGGAGGAAATGCCTCAACTCAAGTACGGCTTGCCACATGATTTTCCATCCTGAGGAACTGCCACTAGCTGTCAACACAGACTGTTAGAGAGCTTGCAACAGAGTTGGAGTTGGCAACCTTCAGTCATGCAGCATGGAGCTCAGTTCTACTGGAGATGACAAACTGGTGAGTTTGCCGTTCCAAGGAAAGGAGTATCTGGAAGGACAGCGCCTGTATAGTACAAGATCACCATGGTCCTGCCTTGTATTGCCCCTCAGATGTTTCTAGAAAATACTTCACTCACAGCCCTCTGCCTTTTCTTTCCTTATTCGGGGGGGGATATGACTGAAGTCATGCATCAAGTCATGCATTCCTAACAAAAAAACCCTAAATATAATTATCTCTTGAGTTACTCACAGGATGAAGAGTGGTTTGATGGATGAAGATACTGAAGTGTGATGCAAAAAGAGAAGATGGTGATAAAATTCTGGTCCTCCTCATCCCTCCTGCACAGGGAAAAATACAGCAAATAAGCAGAATTAGAAACCACTGAAAACACAGTGTGTAGGAAGTAGGAGCTACAGAAAGAGGAGTGACAGCTATTCTCCCTGAAGTCCTCATTCTTACTGTGCTCAGTTCTGGAAGAGCTACAGTTGAACACCAAGTGGATGTATACCTGTCCCACACAGTCTGGAGGACATTATCAGTACCTGTATCTAAACTCAGATTTTGAGTCCCAGGCCCTGGTCCTCATAGGCAACTTCAACAACCCTGACATCTCCTGGAAGGACAATGCAGAGAAGGGAAGGCTCAGGCAGGATCTCATAAACATAGATAAACACGCAGCAGGCAGTGCAAAGAGGATGGAGCCAGGCTCTTTCCAGTGGTGCCCAGTGACAGCACTGGAGCAGTGGGCACACACTGAAGCACAGGAGGCTCCCTCTGAACAGCAGGGAACACTTCCTTTATGTCAGGCTGATTTGAGCGCTGGTGCAGGTTGCTTAGAGAGGCTGTGGAGTCTCCAGTGTTGGAGGTACTCAAACTCCTGAACACAGTCCTGGGTAGACAGCTCATGGTGGTCCAGTTTGAGCAGGGGTGGGTGGGACCAGATGGCGGCCAGAGGTTCCTTTCAGCTTCTGCCACGCTGCAAGAAGAAACAAACGCCAACTTGCACTCATTTTCCAACTCCAGTCACGATCACAAGCTTCCTCTCTGGCTTGGACTGCAGGGTCATCAAGCCCTGGATCACTGCAGGCTTTATTCTTTGAGAACCCAACTTCTGCTGGATGATGCCAGATCACCCAGAGCATGGATAAGTACAGCTCAACTCACAGGAGTGAGCTCAACTCATTTCAGTAAAACAGGGGTCATCTTTTACCCTGCCTTGCAAAAACATAAAGAAAAGTTATTAATTCAAAGAAATTTATTTCCTCTAGGATAAACAGAATTGCAATAATTAACCAAAACAAATCCATGCCTTACACCTGAAACATTGCTTTGGCCTCAGCAACTCCTTGAAATTTTGCATTTTCTTCCAAATTCTGTCTCAATCAATGAAGGTGAACCCAGCCATGGCAGTCATGCTGAAGCAGAACCACACAGACTGCCCAAGAAGTGGGTAGTGTGAGCCTTTAGAGCCACTGTAACTCATCTGTACCATGTGGTCTGGCTATAGCTAGCTAAACACTCACTATAGAGCAGCAACTGTGCAACTCTGCAGGGTGAGAAGTCAACTCAGAATGCTCTAATAAACTGGTATTTCCTAGATGCTGCTTTCCAAGACTCATAACCCTCTCCAGCAAAATATTCTGGCTGCCAGACAAAACTATATGATTCGTTTCAGTAGGAAAAGGCACTCACTGAGGCCACCCCAAAGTCACGTGCTGAGTAAACTGGCTGCTGACAGTAGCATCTTTTGTGAAATAAGATGCTGCTCCTTACAAATACAAAGTTCTTGGAATTCCCTGAGCTTGCCAATGTGGGTTGAGATCTTTAACCAAACGATATTACTAAAAAACCAAAACAACCTAAAACCACCTGCTATGCCAGGAATAACCAAAACAAACACTTCTACAGAAATCATGCTTGCACTATGTGATGTAAAGTAAAAATGACAAAGTGATATCGTTTTCTTTCCATGTTCAAATGTCAAAAAATGGCTCCATATTGCTTTCCTTCTCTCCACTGTACACACACCCACCCACCCACCTTTTCTGCCCTTATGCTCACAAAGATGGGTGGGGATTTAAGCTGGAAACTTGATAAACCCAGCATGGACATGCTGGAAGCATTATTTTGGATGCTGAATAACAGTTAACAAAATTAAAACAGTGCAAAGCTGGGAGTTCTTAAACTGAATGACCCCTTCCTTGTATCAAAGGGATCAAAATAAGAAAACAAAGAGAAGCCACCACGGCCACTAGAAGTTTTACTGCTTGGTTTTTGGTAGGCTTCTCAGGGCCAATCATGTCAAAATAAGGCTCTGCAATTTTAACTTTGTTATCTCAAGAGCTGGGCTGTAGCCACCCACAGAAGGATTTCTGAAAGACAGTATTATGCCATATCTAAGAATAATTGAAGTCACACTTTTGTTTGTTAATGTTTCTGAAGGAATTACATGTTGGCAGAAAATTGCATTCTGGATGGAGATGAAACAAGTCCACACATCCAGGGGAAGAGAAAGAAGAAGGTCAGGTCTTGACATCAATTTTCTTAAAGAAAAATAAAACACACCAGCCAGTCTGGTGGAGGAACGAGGGGCAACAATTCCATAATCTTTTGGACATTTTGGATAACCTCTTTTAGCTCATAAGAACAGGTTTAGTTTGCCCTAGAATCATAAACACCTGAAGTAATTGATATTAGTCTGTGGGGCAGCAGAATTGGTTCCAATGCCTTCAAAAGACCTTTGCAAATTGTTAATCCTAATGATGTAAAGCAGGAAATTTGGAAATCTCTCACAATCCACTCTCAGAATAAACTCTTAAAAATAATTCAGGTCTGTGATCATTCTGAAAGGTCCTGGCATAGGAAGATAGGCTACTGCATTTAATACTTGAAAAAATACAGCCCCAAGGTCTGCAGTTCAGGTTTCCCTGCAATGGATACCTCCATGGTCACACAATGGTCACGTTCAGATGAAGGCAAATCTACTTTTCACATTCCTTCAATTCTTTTACATTCTGTTGCAGGTTTAGCAGGTTAGATAAGCAAAGAGATTTTTCACAGACATGAAACATTTTAAACATAATTGGTTGAAAACAGTTTTCAATGAGGAAAAGAAAAAGCACTAGGTGTGCAAGGATGACATTAATGAGATACCTCAATCCTGAAAATAAGTGAGGCATTTCTGGAAATCTGTTGTTAGCCTACATTTAAAATGCCATTCAGCTCCCTCACTGCACTTCCTAACAGCAGGATGCTTCCACCCAATGCTCACATGGTAAGTTAATGCTTTGGGAATGAAACTCACTGAGCAAGAGACGTGGCACATCTCCTTCTAGACAGTTCTGGACACATAGGCATTAAAACCACAGTTTTGCCACTGAGCTGGGACAGGACCTGAGGGAACGGCCTGAAGTTGTGCCAGGGGAGATTTAGGCTGGATATCAGGAAAAGGTTCTTTCCCCCGAGGGTGGTTGGACACTGGAATAGGATCCCCAGGGAAGTGGTCACAGCACCAAGCCTGAGAGAGCTCAAGAAGCGTTTGGACAGTGTTCTCAGGCACATGGTGTGACTCTTGGGATGTCCTGTGTGGGACCAGGTTGGACTTTGTGATCCTTGTAGGTCCCTTCCAACTCAGGATGCTCTGTGATCCTAAGCAATACAGCAACACACAGTGCTAATATATATAAAATATTTAAATGAGTCATATAAAAATTTCCCAGAAGTTCCTGACAGGGTTTGGTTGGCTGAAAATAAATGAGACTTCAGAAATCCTCAGCAGAGTTTTGTATCCCAGGAAGGTGCTTTGAACATGGGAAGTTCCCTGATGGACAGTATCTGGCCAGCACTACGCAACAATCTCACACACCATCATTATTTCCCCATCTCTGACTTTCCTAGAGCTCCTGTAAGCTCGTCCTGATGTAGGAAAGCAGCTGTAACCTGAGAAGAGCTGCAGCACCAACAGCCAGAGGTGCATTATCACTGAGGCACAGCAGCCCGGCAGGGCAGGGCACGAGTGAGGTAAGTGCTGCGTTTTCCCTTCAGGCCCCTGCCTCGAACTGAAACCGCTGGCACGGAGGACAAAGGAGAATCAGAGCATCCCACCCCAAATCCACGGGTACTGCAGGAAAGAGGCACGGCCCCGCCACAGGGGTGGCAGCCAAGATTAAAGATTTCCTACATCAGTCGCTCCTATCGGGCACAGCAGGAGCTCTGTTTGAGGAGCTGCAGAGGCGCCCGTGCCTGGACTGCTGCCACGCTTGACCCTGCAAATCACTGATGGTAAAAGAGCAGAGCGCGGCACTGCTCAGGTTTCAGACTCGCCCACTTTCCCCACCAGACCAAGGCACTATCAGCACCTCACAGGCTTGATCCCAGCTCACACCAGCAGCACGAAACTGCCCCTTCCATTGTGCTCTCCCTGGTAACTAAAGCCATCCACACCTACACCCTAGACGTGGAAAGGAGTCCAGGAGCCTGAGGGGAAGAGGTGGCTTATTCCTTCTGGAGAATATGGGGCCAGAGGCAAGAGTGCAAAAAGTGCTGCCCTACCCCAGGTGCCCTCAGACCATGGCACTTGCAGCCCAAAGGCTGCTGGGTGGCCAACATCTGCTGCCAGCTCTTTCTCTTTGGCTCGTGTTCTGTGGAGGGGCATCAAAATGCCTTGGAAGCGTTCACTGACCCACTGCCACAGAAACAGAGTGATTGTAAATGAGGAATGATGCAAATGCCAAAGCCTCTCAGCCTTCAAATTCAAAATATATTTAGAAATTCTGTTTTGAACAGTAAAATTTAAAAACCCAGAGCGCTGTGCGTTTCCCAGCAGCAAGACCTGGCTTTGTAGGTTGGGGATTTGATCCTGTGGAGTGACGCTCTGGCTTGTTGCTGCCTCTGATAGGATTACATTTATCAGGGAGCTGAAGGGCCTCTGCCACTCTGTGGGAACCCCTAAGGGGGAAATCAGGGTCTCCTCAGAACTGACAGGAAAATTTAAGACTTCCTCAAAGAAGAAAAGAAGCAAGGCAGAAGAAATCCAAGGGAAGAAGTGGAACTGTTCCTAACAATCATGATAATTGCAGTTTTGTAAGTTAGGCTGGCTGGGTGCCCAGAATGGGTAAAAAAAACCCCAAACCAGTTTAACTGACAAGTATATAACTATTTGCCCAGCCCTGCAGCAAAGCAAAATGACCTCCAACTTCTCAAAAATCTCAGTTATAGATTTTCCTTCATATCTACCTTTTTTTATTTGAGCAAATTAATGAACCTAGGCTTTAAAACAGTCATGAAGCTTTATATTTCTGACAGTAACCATGAGATTTAGACACACAACTGTCAGTAAAAACATGAAATAAATTTTGTTTAATTTTTTTAAATCCCTTATTTAAAATATGTTTATGATACATAATAAGCCCACACACCCAATGCATAATATTCAGTAGTCAAAGACATATCCTACATGGATAACTTACCCAATAAGTCTACAGGGTTTTGTCCATCATAAGAATTTTAGCTACCTTTTTGTCTCTAATGTTCTTTTTTTAAAGGTTTTACTAACAAGTCACCCAATTACCTTTGCATCACGACAACTTCAAACTCAGGTTCATCCCCCTGCCACAATGACCTACCATTGTAGTAGTGCAATTTCTGAATTCAACATTTGTGAAAATAAGGAATGTTCACAAAACTGCAGACCAAGGCATCCTGGCACAGCTTCAGAAGCTTTACTTTAAAGGTTCTTAGTGCAAGATTATATAGGATGGGGAAATTTTCACAAGGGATTGCAGGCACTATAAGGTGGATATCAGGCATCCTTCTTGATGTCCTCTGTGGTAAACAAAAAACTTAATTTCTTTTTTAAACAGAAAGTGGAACAGTGAAATGATTTTGAGCTGTTATTTGATCTGCATGAGGTCTTCCAGCCTAGAAAGAGTTAATCCATACAGTAGTTTTCCTTCTTTAGCAGGAGCTACACATCCCCTGATTGAATCATACAAAATATAGAATTATAAGAAATTGTGTCCCTCAGGTTTACTGAGGGAAGAGGCAGGAAAGAGGAACCCCCGTAAGGCTGTGCTCTGTATTCTCCCTCATCTTTTGGATCAGTACAGAATCTGCTCATGTGTTTAACCCCCTTCATTCCTCCCTGCTGCCTTGCCTTTGTTCAACCACCCTTGAAGCAGAACTTCACCAACACTCAGAGCAGCTTTTGACAAGGACATGTAAAACCTTTCCCAGCTGAAGAGGCCAGCAATAGCTGGAAAAGGAGCATGGGTGCTGGAGGAAGCCTGGCACTTTTCTGGTTTGAGCTACCCACAGCTGCTACTGTACAGCATTAGAGAAACCGAGACATTTAGGCTCTTAATCGCCCATTCACACTGACATGAAGTAGGCCTTGAGCACTGTTGGCTACAGTCTGCCCAAAAGTATATTTACTAACTAATTTTAATAAGTTTATCTTTCCTAATGATCATTTTGTATCAGGAGAGAATGAGCAGTCCCTCAGGATCCAGTTCCTTTTTCCTTGAGCCTTTGTAATACACTGGTTTCTCAACCCTTGATGCCAGCTCCCCACATGCTCAGAATGACATAAATCACAATTTATCTAATCTGCATCTTTTCTAATAAAAAGAAAGCCCATTTCTCTCCTAGCATTAGGTCAGTATTCATCCTTGAAGTCCTCTGGAGCTGCATCTGATTCCTACCAGAGTACAAAAATGACAGGAGCACAATCTTTTGGTTGCCTTTATTGAAATCCTTTAGTCTGTTTAGCTGTTATCCAGCTTTCCCACAAACCCAACTTGATGCCTCCTAACACAATGCACAGTACCCTGGCTCAAGACTCGCTGCTTATGCTGTTCTGGACACGTCTCTTTCCCTGCCCCCCAGCATCTCCGTGCTTTATTTATTCTGCTGTTTTGTGCCAAATGCTGAAGTCACAGTCTGAGTTTTCAGTTAACTCATATCCCTACTGCTTTTTCTTATTCTTATTGCCTTTCCTCAAAAACATTACCAGGTTTGAATAGCTCAGTCTTTTTCATACCTACCATATATTTACATAATGGACAACTGTGGTCTATTTTCCTTTGCCCCCTTCTCATGAAAACCTGGCAGCTCACAGTGCTCCATCCTCGTGCATTTGCATATCACCTGGGATAATCTGGACCTCACAGTGACATGGAGGTTAAGAAATATGAAGCTTATTTTGGCTCTGTTGCGATTCTTGATCCTAGCAGCCAACTTGCTTCTTTCAAAATGTCATTTTTCAGCAAAACCCACAGGCTTTTAGACTCTAATTCATCCCAAAAATACATTCAGATGAACAGGCTCCAGCCAGCTCTCACTTGCCATGAAGCCAACATGCTAATAGAGCTCCATCTTTGCTTTCAAAAACCTCATGACAGGATAATTAACTTAATAGTCCAGACTTCTCTTGGGTCAGCTTCAATTCCTTTCCCAGAAAATTTCCCCAGGCTCTTGACAGTATCTTGAAACTGGTTTTCACTGTCTCGCACTGTTACTGCTCTTGACAGTCTGTTTCAGGACTTTCCCATGTACTAACCTTTTCCATCACCAAGGCAAGCCAGATGCCATTGAAAGAGAAGGAAAACCAGGAGCGATGGATCCCCTCAGTAATTCCCCAGTACCTGGTAAAGAGGGCATTATCCTGCTGGCAGCAACACCCTCGGGACAGCTACAGGGACACAACTCAACAGCAGCACCACGTCCAACTGCAGCACCACGAGGCAAGGACATTTCTGATCTTTCTTTAAAAAGTCCAGTCAGGTTTAAAAGCATTGGATTGGGTGAAACACTCTGCAGTGCATTTCCCTCTTCTGCAGCCTCCCTTTTGTAGTAAGAGCAAAATATTTTGTGCAGCTTTGCTATTCTTCTCCACTACTTTTTTTTTTTAAAGGAAGTACCAGAAGGCAAAGATTGTCTGTTTTTACACATTAGTACTGCGCTTGACATGATGCTGCTAGCAGGCTATGGTATTTCATGATCAGTATGAGAACTGAACATGAGAAATTGGGCAAAGTGCTCAGCAGCTGCACCCTTTCGCTCTCAATGTGCTACTACCCATAGTGAATCCTTCATTGACAACATCCAGAAAGTTCATGCAGGAAGGGCTTAGACAGCAGGAATAAAGTTTATACCCTCTGCAATAAAACCGACTGTAGTAATTTCAAATTACGGACACGGAAAATTCTGTGGAAGTCAAAAAACAAACCAAAAAAAGGCAAACTGAAGATGAGCAAAGAGAAACTGAAGTCCCCAAAAAGCTGCTACTTATTTCTACTTCTGAATGGAAACAGGATTCTTTGACAAAACTGATTCCAGAAAAATATGCCCCAACTCAGGGTCACACAGAAGAACTCAGAGCTGATGAGAGGACTCAGCTCTAGGGCCTGCTGTCACCAGATGATGTCACCCACATCAGTACTTATTTATAAGCCTGCATGCGTGCAGGTGGATTAACAAAAACATTTAAATGCCTTTCATGGGCAATTATCAAGAGGCTTTTTTTCTTGCCATAGTTTTACAAGGTCAAGAAACCAAAAGAGTTTGCACAACACCGATCAGCTTCTTGATTTTTTTTTTTCACACAGATTCTTATATTTGTAGATTTTCTCTTAGAACAGGGCAGTATTTCATCTCATTTGATTGTGAATGGAATAAACTTAACACACTCAGAGGTATTTGGCATTGTAACCTATTGGTTCATTAGGAAGAAAAAAAACAGGTTCTTACCAAATTCGGGACATTGTGGAAGAACCTGAGAGTTCTTTATGCACACTGCAATCAACTATCTAAACATTCTGTTCTCTTGTGACCACGAGACTCTCAGATTGTTTGGAGATGAGTTTGGAGAGAAACACATCAGAACCTCATCTTATGTCTGGAAAATACTGTATATCTTTCTAGATTATTATCAAAAAGATTCAAGGCAAAATTTTTCATATTTAGTCCACATCCAAGACCAATTTCTAAATCCATTTTCATCTTTATCCTTTTAGATTTTTTTTTGCTGAAATTGAATTTGGGGGTAAAAAGGGAGCCAACCACAATCCTTTTACAGTAGTAGCTGTATGAGCTGCACATCTTAAAAACCCACAGTGCTTCTACCATGTCCTCACAAGTTACAGGGACAAGCATCTATGACATTTTGGACAAAGTCTGGTTCATGAAGCCATTTCTGTGTTATTGAAAAAGCTTCAGCCAAACGTCCACTGTATGTTACCACTGCAGTTTTCAACTTTTAGAAGCAGATGTCAGTGAATTCAGGAGGACTTGAACTTCCTGAACCAACTCACCAGTGCATACTGGAGTAAGACAAGAAAGAACTGTTCCAGATTATGAAGCAGCAAAGCAGCCCTGCATGGGACAAGCCTACCTTCTGACAGTCATGTTAAAGATTTTCTTCACAGCTCACCCCTCAAGAGGTCCTTCAGCATATAATTCATTTGATTCAGCCATGCATTAGAGAAGGAGCAGAGGAAGCAGCATCTGGATCTAAAAAAATCTCACATTTATTTGAAACTGAGCAGCAACTCCACTCTGAGCCCCCAGAGAGGAAAAGTCAGCACAGCTTGTCATTCACAAAAGAAACAAATCTATAGAATAAAACACTGGCTTTTTCACCTGGTCTGCCAACGACAGTGAAGAGCTTTGCCTAGAGCTTGTGTGCTTTCTTACATGGAAGTGTCATGGCTACGCTCCAAGCTCCCACTTCCATAGGAGCTACACGAGAGGTTCCCACGGCCAACAATACCTTGGGGACTTGAAAGAAAGCTACAGGAATTCTTCATTATTTAAAAAAGCACTCCCTTCTCTTCAAGGGAAGGCAGAGAGGAGAGAGGTTCCCATGCAAAGTAACAGGGGTGAGGTTGAGCTGGAAGCCCTTTTGAAGCCACATCTTGTATCGCTTCCCGAAAACGTGTTCAATCCCTGCTGAATCTTGCCCCTCTAAATCTTTGTTGCAAGGCACGGAGCTCTGATTTCACTCTAATTTAATGAGAAGCTTAATGTCTAAATGTTTTGAGCGTTGCTTGGGGAATAGCAAAGAAAGCCTGGCAGCAAGAAGCAGAGAAAAAGGAAAGAAAAAAATTAAGTCTCTGACCCTTTGAGAAATCAGGGAACCAAAAAAGCATCCTACTGATTCTGCAAAGTTTAAGGGACTTCTACCAACAGGGATCAAAACTTGGCTCCTAAACCTCATGTATAATCCCCAAAATAAAGGTCTGGCTGCTTCCCACCAAATGCATCAATTTTTGCCTAGATCACACAGAACTGACATGCTTATAATGGGAGCCATAATTAATAGTGTTTCAGCAAAACAATGCACGGGAATGTCTCTCTGCTCGACTGAAAGCAAAGTCCTACAGCTAAAAATCCCAGCCTTCCTCTCAGGGAGAGCACAACAATGAATCTTGCTGCAGAGTGACATATTCCAGGCAATTACAAGAGCTGCAGACCTCAAAGCCACACTCTGAGCATGACTGGAACATAAATAGATTAGCAACTGCTAAGGACTGCTCTTCCTCCTGATTCACAAAGCATGTTCCCACTTTGCTTTTGATGCCTTTAATGATGCACAACCATTCTTTTAATGAGAAAAGCCATTTCACATTTTTATAAATATCCCAAATGCTCCATGTTACCCTTAGTTACCCTTCATCCCTCTGTTCTCTGCAATGCTGCTGACTAAATGGAGCCATGTTTTTCCAGCACACTACAGACTTGCCTTAAGCAGAGTAAACCCCATCCCACTTCCTTCACTTACATCACCCTCCAGGCAGGTAGAGGAAAGATAGGACTTGTTTTGCCCTGAAGCCCTGGCCAAAATCACCCGGCTCTGAAGCAGTCTTCAGAGGAAAATGGATGTGGCAAGCACCAATTCCAGGTTCTGAGGTAAATTCTGTGAACACTGAATGGTAACCTATGGCTCTCTCAGAGTGCTTTGCAAAGCAAGGAGCATCTCTGAGGCTGTTGCATTTTGAATTGAATGGGAAAGTGTCAGAGCAGCTCAGAACTGCCGAGCTATTTGTAGAAGGTCGGCCGGCAATTTGTTACCAGGGCTACAAGTGAAACCCAGAGGACTCTATCACTGCACACCAGGCACCCTTCACTTTCTATCTCAAACTGTCTGTCCTCATGTCCCGTCCCACCCCCTCAAAAAAAACCCAAAAAACCCAACCAAAACACCTCCACCAAATTTCCAGTTGCACCAGTGCAGGCTGCAGTAGAACCCAAAAGAGCAATGCCATTGGGGAATTAATTGTCACAAATAAACACCACAATGCTCTGCTTTTTTAAAGTTTTCAAAACTCTGTAGGGACTGCTGTTTTTTACAGATATAATCTGAAAGTGCTTATATAATTTTAAATACTTAATTCATGGAGCTTGCAAACCCATACACTGAATTGCTAAATGCCAGCTATTCCTACTGACCTTTAAGATCAGTGCAGGCACAGAGGTTCCACGAGTCTCAGACTGTGATTCTGAAGTATTTAACATGAGAGATGCAAGCCATGCCATCCTGAACAGCAGCACAGATGTCAGTGACACCAGGAACACACCACCACCTTCCTGTCAGATCAGTCACAAGTACATGATATGGCATTTAAGTCAATTATAGGAAAGCAAATTATACCAAACGATCACAAATCTCAAAAATATGTGAGAACATTTAAATCATTTTATGGGACTACAACACCTTGTTCTGACACCAGGAGAGCTAAAGATGGACTTAATACCTGACCAAAAAACAGGCACCAATGTATCACTGCTGGGTTTTGCATCTGCGCTGCAAAAGCTGACTGACCATTTAAATTCTTCATTCCCATCAATAACAAAGAAGAAAACTCTCTTCATAAATAGGAATCAGCGTTGTCCAAATGACAGAGTAGTGCCCAGTTCATTAAGGATTTTATTCCATGCCAAACTACAAAAACTTTTGAAAATTGCCATGTAATAGCACTAGCTTCCTGTAGAGTCTCAAGATAAAGCCTTTAAAAATGCATACTCCTTCTGGCAGCACTGAATAGGGCTAAAAACTTCAACAGTGACAAAATTAGAAATACTTTTTTTCATGATAAATCAATAAATGTGATTCAACTGTAACCACACAATCAAACTTAGTGCCTTTGCATTCTCTGTACCCCTACTGATAGAGATGAGAAGGCTGTCAGTATCTCTAGAACATGGACATCTGCCTTAGACATTAGCACCAATAATATTAATAACAATATTAATAACAATATTTATCTATATTTTACAGTGGGGTGGGGAGGGTGCAGAAGAGCCTATTCCAGTGCTTAGGATTTCTCCAGTTACCCAAGTCTAACACATCTATATTCTAATAACTAAATTGTTCTAAGAAAGCCAACTAAAAGAAACTTGCCTTAGCCAAGGCTCCCTGCTCTTTGCTTTCTGGAAAGCTGAAAACTGCTCCAAGCCACTTTATCTCTCCCTTTTTGCTCCTGCATACAGCTGCATTAAAATAAGTTCTGTTCAGTAGTGCTGGAAGCTACTTCCAAGGGTGAAACAGAGGCCACTGCTTTATGAGAAGTTGCCTTAGTTTATAGTAGATATTTCTGAAGTTCTTGTTACTATTCAGAAGGTGGTGGTTATTTAATAGCCCACTAATTGAATTAGTCTCCAGTTTTGGTCTTTAAGCTCCACTCTGTGAATAAAAATTATAAAGAGAAACAGTTCAAGCATGTTCCAGCATAGCTGCCACATTAAGACAGAGTCAATTGCATGCATTAATCTTTAATTAACAGCATCAGAGGAACTGTAATGTAGCAGCTAGAGTACTGGACTAGCTACAAAAAGCCTTCATTCTAATCCCAGATCAGCCACAGATTTGCTATGCACCTCCCATGAGAGGGGGAAGAGAAACACCCCTCCAAGTTCTCCTTTTCCTTTATGCCTTTTGTCTGCCTTACCATTTCTTTTTGTAGTAGCTGTAGCAGGGGCACTCCCTGCAAGAGCAAAACTCCACCATGGCTCTGCAGCATTGGGTGAGCAGCCCAGCTGCTAATTGCAATTAACAGCAACATCAGCAGAATCTGACCTATCTCAAGAAGGTTGTAAATTTTTGGCATTTCTATAACTTCTCTATAAACCAAAGAGAGGCAACCTGTAGCAAGGAATAATAAAAGCACACAAATTACTTCCAACAAGAACATTATGGTCCATCTTTGTGAAACCTTCCTTATTCCCAGAATTCCTATGCAAACTGATGAGATATGAACTTGCCTTTTTCCCAGTCATCCAACTTTACATATTGACTAGCCTCTCCAAAATGGGTATTTCCCAGTAAATGAGAGCATGATGCAACCAGAAGAGAGCTGATGTTTCTCTTTCATTAAGCTCTGTCACCTCCCTTTCAAGCTGCCTTAAATTAGCACAGGTTCTTGTCTCTCCTGCATTCCCCAAACTCTGCCTGTGCCAGGTCTTGCTGTTTTCCCCCTGGAACCACAGGATGTCAAGAATCTGAGAAAGAAATTTCTCTTCCACATCCTTATCTCTAACTTTTCCCAGAGAACCCTCATGCTAATATTCCTTTTCTCACACAACCATCAATGGTGGTACTATCATCAACATTAGTCTCCCACTCTTCCTAAAGGGATGTACACCTTTATGGGATACATATCTTTATTTCTCCAGACAGGTTTCTGATTCAGGCAGCTTTTGCAAACCAAAAAGGCAGATATGTTCTATTTAGAGTGATTCTGTGCAACACATGTTATCCAACTACCTCAGCTTTCATCTTCCTCTGTCAACATGAAAGTTTGTCCTCTATTTGCTCTACATCCACCAATCTATGAACACCCATAAACACTTAGTCAAAGATAGTGTGCCTGGAAAAGCACGAGGTTTTTGTGGCCCATTTCCAGAGGGTTCTGCTAGCCCCCAGTAACTTCTCAACAAAATTCCCTTTCCATCCACCAGCAGAGAGGCAGGACTGCACAGCTCACTAGAGAGGCTGAGGTTAAAGCAGAGCAATTCCCTAGCTCTCAAGGAGTGGCTTATCACCCTCTGTTCGCATTCCAGGACAACAAAACCTCTACTTCTCACACAACCAGCTTGCCTCAGGCTTGTCTCTGCATTCAGATATTTGGCTCTCCTTCCCCATGCTAGATAAAACACTCCCCTGAGGCAAAATTTTTTAGTAAGCACTTAGTCGCCTTTGATCTCAGAAGCAGCTGGTGTACAGCTGCTCCCCATTACTTCTGCAGCTCTCAGGAACCTTTTGCATTTTCCTGTCCTCCCTTACAGGCAGACACAAAGGGCAAGAACATCACCAGCAACCATCTTTCATTCTCAGGCAAAAACTTTTATTTCCACCCCATGTGCCCTGCCCAATTCCTCCTTGAACTACTGCCCACCTGGCTCAGTCTCAGGTCTTACCTCCTAACGGGATCCCCAAACATGTGAGCAATGCCTTCCTATTCCTCTTCTCAACAAGGGTCTCCTCCATGCTTGGGAGTCTCCAGGAGAGACACAGTACTCCATGCAGATGGTAAAGGACAGGCTGCTGTACCTCATCCCAGGAAAAAAATATTCCCTTGGGTTAATTTTTTTTTTTTTTCAGGAGGTAAGAGAGGAGTAAATTCCACCCCAGTCACCCCAGTTTTTCTTCTCCGCAACTACAAAATCCAGCAAGCACAGGAAAGCCTCTCTCCTTAGAGGTGAGTGCAACATTGGACCTTGCTAGGAAGCGTGGATCTGGTTAGCACAGTATCACCTCATAGAGCCTAAGATTAGACCAGCTGCAGTGCCTATTAGCAGCATGAGGTTTCTCGATTTTACTTTATACTGGTTTAAAGAAAATAGGAGAAAGCTAGAAACCAGCCCAGCACCTCAAGTTACAGCATTCACAGACAGTATTTTAATCCCTTCCCTAGCTGGAAAAGCCATCTGAAGCCACCGTCAGCAGACAACTATGGACTGTAGGATGCAGCACAGCCACTACAACACTGAGCTTTGAGAAATGCTTGCAGTCCATTGCCTATGTACACAGGAGGTGAAGCTAACTACTGACCAATCTGCTGAGATTTCCCTAGACATCCACAAAAAAAAAAAAAAA
>VXBC01005392.1:704918-718654 GCA_013399945.1 Ploceus nigricollis
AAAAAAAAGAAAAACTAACCTTAATACTCACATGGGAGCTGAAATCCTTTTTCTCAGCTTGCCTTCCAGAATGGTCTCACTGAGCCAATCACTGTGCACCCACCAGCACTTCTGCAGCTCCTTCTCCACCAAGGCATCCAACGTGCTTTTGCAACCATTAGAAAAATCACTTCACCTGATTTTCATTAGAAAGATCACTTCACCTGGTCCCACAGCTGCTTCTGGAACCACTATGGGAAGCAAATCCACCCATACAAGATTCTTACTTCTGGGTGGCTTTTCTTCCCCCTCAAGCAGAACATATTACACTTGGTTTTACTAGAATCTGGTAGAAAGATGATCACATTCACAGGGCCTACAGTTAGTAGCTCTGAAGTTACAAACTTCAATTTTTTCATAAAAATTTAGGACTTTAAACTTTATATTAGAATTTTTGCTACAGGTGTAGCTTCCAGGAAGGCTCAAGTAAAAACTCGACCTTCTGGTCAAGAGGAAAAAGGAAGATACTTCTTGTTACCAGTTTCTTTTATGTAAGTCCATAATGCCCCAACAGACACTTTCAAAAGCAGACTTCAGTCAACAACTCAAGCCCTTCACATTGATGCACAGTAATGAAACACAACCATGTTAAGTATTCCCTAGTCATGTGCCAAGGCAAGAATTTTCCCAGACTCTTGTACCATTGTCTCTTCAGTTTGTGATTGTGTGAGTCTGTGTCTGTACATGTAACTTCTGCTCCTGACAGCCTACTAGAAACATCTCATGGCAGCACAATTTTGAGAGACAACGTCATGATTTAGAAAACTGTTTGCTGATTCATCAGAGTTGTGTTTGTAGGACATGCAGCAGAACTTGAGCAAAAGGGGGTTATGGGTAGTGGAGGGGTGTGGTAGGCAAATACCGCCTGGTAAATCACCCAGCATGATTCTCCTCACTGAAGAGAAACAATAAACAGATAAAAGTAGAGCTTAGCTGCTTCCCACGGTCTTTCTGCTTTTCTGTGCCACTCACCCTGACATTTCCACTACAGCTTTTCCCCAGTTTCCAGTACCAATCTCTCACTCCATCAAGTGAACAACTTCAATTTTAGCACTGCATTGGTACTTTAATGATATGTACCCACTCCCTAAAACAAACCCCAAATCCCACCTTCCCCAGACCACGATCCACCTTTCCATGGATTTCAACAGGAGTAGCGTGGATTCTTTATAGCTGCCTGTGCTCTCAGCATTACTACTTACTGTTAATGAAACCTGTTTCACATCAAGTGCATTGTGTTAGGGCACGTCCACGCTTCCTTTCCAGAAACATGTCTGCAATAACATCGCAGTGGGACTCAGCTCCTTGAGTCGCCCTGTAAGTAAGAACCACACCCTCCCTTTGAAAATAGAGATTGTGTGTGTGTGTGTGTGTGTATGTGTAGGTCAATTAAGAAAGGAAGCAGCAGACTTTTGCATCACTGTCAGAAACATACTTCTGATAATCAACTGTGATCTGCAAAATCAGGGGGGCAGATCAGAAAATCTTCACTTTTTCCACATTTAATGGGTGCTCCTCCCAGTGCCACACACCTTCTCTAACCTTTATTCTCGTACCCCTATCAAATCAGGGAGAACACATCCCCCCCTTTGTTTTTTTTGCTATCATGTAGGCTGAAATATCTTCAACAGGGATATAAAGGTTTTGCAGACCTTTAATGTAAAGAAATAAAACACTTAATCCCAAAATGAGCTTTCCTGACAAATATTTTAGCTAGCAACCTGTAAAGCTGTCTTTCAAATTCCAAATTTGCTCCTGGAAAAGAGGATTCCTGAGAAAAACTCTCAAAAACTTAATTTTTCCTAAAAGCTGTGAAGTTTTGTGAAGTTTTTCAGAAGGCATTGTGTAACAGTGAAGAAACAAAAATCCATTCCTTCCATTGGTTACAAATAACAAAACCATGATCAGACTCTTAAGTACTTAATCTGTTACATAACTACTTGTATAAAAAATATTTTATTAGTTTTCTGTCAGTAACAAGGGATTATTAGAGAACTTCTTCCATGGACACAGCTTTATGGAGGACAATCATCATGAGCCCCTACAGCCATCTGAAGCCAGTAGTCCAGATTTCTAAAAATGACAAAGTTGTACAAGTTCTCTCCTCCTTTGTGAAAACCATGTTCACTTTCTCTCCAGGAAACAGGGCTGTCTGCAAAGCCATGCACAGTTAAGGTCAGCCAATATGCCAGTTTTGGTTCACTAAAATAGCAACTGCAACCAAGAAGACAAGATAATCAGTGATTATAACAGAATAGGCAGCACATTCAAGTCTACAGTACAGAGTAAAACAATCAAAGACACACTTCAGTGAAAATTTATTAACAGTTAAAAACTTTAGTCCATAATAAATAAACTCAAAAGAAAATATTCAGAATACATTAAGGAACAAAGTAAGATTGACTATCTATTATTCCTACCATAGTTTTATACATGGCAAATCTGCAAGTTGTAGCAATTAGAAAAAGTTCCAAGTTGTAAAGTAGCAGTTCTGACTTTCCTACAGCATGCACTGTCTTTCAGAAAATTGAACATTTACTGAGAACAATTGCTATCAGGGAAGAAAAAAGACATTGGAAGAGGTAACATGTCTAAGGCTATGCTTATAGTTTTACCACCAGAGAGGAAACAGATTATGAATAATCAAAGCCAGATACTATCCACTCTCCATTTTAAAAATGTAGGAGTACCATATAGCCAGTTTCTTAGAAATTCAGATAAAAACCAAAGTCCTGACTAGAATACAGGGTGGGCTTTTTAAAATTCGAGGCATTCAAAATTGTTTATTACTTTTTTTATACTGATGGAAATGAGCTTCCAGCTCATTTCCTAATTAAAACAAAAGTCTACATTTATATATTTTGCTATTTATTTCCAACTGAAAAGTATTTAAAAGTGATTTCAAATAAGAAGTGTTTGAGTACAAGTGCTATAGTAATGTGCTCCTGTCAGTCCTTACCACAGCTGCTCCAATAACTGAATAATCTTCTCAGGAATTATAAAGCCTGTGATTGTGCACAAAAAAGCTTTTTCCACTACTGTGTTGGGCTCAGGACAGCAATAGGTTGATAAGAAGCTGGAGGATTTGTTGTCTCTGGAAGAAAAAACAATGAAGTAACTGAAATAAATATGCTTTAAATATTCTATGGGATGTCTTAGTAATCAGAACTTGTACCAAACAAGTAGGATCTATGTGTATCATCTAAATTAATGCCAAGTAACTAATGACCAAGCAAACAATACAAAAGATCTCATGGTACTGTGGGTTAACCCTGTACGCACCCAAACACCACACAGCTGCTCCCTCACTCACTCCCACCTGGAACTGAAAGGGTAACGGGAAAAAATATGTAGGTTGAGATAAAGACAGTTTAATAAGCAGGGGAAAAGCTGCACATGAAAGCAAAGCACGCAAAGGAATTTTTTTACTACTTCCCATGGGCAGGCAGACATGCAGCCATCTCCAGGAAGGCAGGGCTTCTAACTGACATGGGAAGACAAATGCTGGCACTCTGAACATTTCCCACCCATCCTTGCCTCCGCTTTTGCTGCTGAGCATGTCACCACATCCCATGATGTGGGATATCCCTCTGCTCAGCTGGGGTCTGCTGTCCTGGCTGCATTCTCTCCCAGCCTCCTGCCCACCCCCAGCCTCCTCACTGGCAGGGCTGTAGGAGAGACAGAAAGAGGCCTTCAGACTGTGCAAGCCCTACCCATCAATAGCTAAAACATCCCCTGTTGTCAACACTCTTGGTCATAGATCCAAAGCACAGCACCACACCAGTTACTGCAAAGAAAATTAACTCTATCCCAGCCCAATCCAGTACATATTGGTACCCCTAAAAACAAACATTTAACTGCATAAAAGATTCTTACTTACAAAACAGTGTCTGTCTTAACTTTTATTCAACTATTGCTTAAAATAAATTGTGGCTTTCCTTACTTGAAACATTTTCAAAGATCAAACAAATTCAAGTACTTACAAGCTAACTTGATTCAAGACAGCACCCAGCCATTCAAAGAGCTCCTCTGTACTGCAGGACTCTTCTGGTTTTCCTTGTAGATCACTACTTTGTAACACTGGACACTGCAAGTCCCTTAAGGTGCTGAATGTTATTTTTGGCTTCAGGGCCTGTATTTGGTTTTTTGAAAAGTATGACATCAATGTTGATCCCTCTGCACCTTAACAACACAGTACCACAAACAGCTGTTACGAAACTACTAAACAAAAGAAGCAGTGAATACATGAAACATTTGTATATAAACAAAAAAATACAGTGTGAACCTGCTTGTGTGCTTTTAATCCACGGCAGAACCTTAGAATCTTCAGCTTCCTTATCTTCTTGGAAATAAAAGTTAGTGCAAGATTCAGCAACTTAATACAGCTCAGTAAATTTGCAATCTAACTACAAATGTAGATTTGCCAATAGAAAATTCAAGCAGAATTAACTGCATGAGTAATAAAATGAGCTTGTTAAAAAGATGAACTCAGAGTGTTCCTGAAAAGGAACAGATAAAATGGAGCAGGAATGTCATCTCAAAACAGCATTTTTCCTGAATAATGGAAAAGTGAACATGTGATTAGAGGTTTAAGAACAGATTTATCAATGATGTAAAGAGAAATTCCAGAATAATCTGGAGCATAAGGACTGAAGAGAGAAGAAAGAGGAGAGGGTAAAGAAATCACAATACATCACCAAATGTTGCTTTACTAGAAGAATAAACTCACCCCGCTCTCCTCTCCCTGATAACTCTTCAATGCAGTACGGCTGTAAGAATGAAATGTCCCTTGTGATGGACTTGTGGGAAAGCACTAGTAAGAGACCCAAAACAGCAGGTATCTAGACTAAAAAACTAACTTAAGCAGGCATATTTTAAATTCAGAGATATTACCAACTTGCTTTTGAAGCAGGAAGGTAATTGACATGGAATAAATTCTCCTAAATTTCAAATCCCAGATAATATGTGCTATTTTCAAAAAGTGACAATGGGTGTCTAGGAGACCAAGAAATAATGCCTTACTCATGAAAAGTCTAAAGTGCAGAGCAACATCGAAATATCACAGAGAAGGCATGTGTAAACAGCCTTTATTATCCTATTCAAGAATAGGGTAGAGTTCACTGTGGAATACTATATCTAAAATTTCCTATCAGAAAATATGGACTGCCTAAAGTCTATCAGCCATATTTATGTCATCAAGGACAATAATTTGGGGGAGTAGAAAAAGGAGAGTTAAGCTCATTTTTTTAGTCATTCTTCAAAAAAAGGTTGCTCCAAAGGGAACAGTGACAAAGACAGGCAGTCATTGAATTCTTCTCAATTTAGTATTTTTATATAGACATATTTAAGTCTGAAAAGTACCAGATGATCTTCCTTACCTTCTACTGGCATTTGTTAGCCTAACAGGTTCAAATAATGTATAATATTGCCCTAGAATTCCTAGTAAAATATAGAAAATCATGCATTTTACATGTCTGCTGCATGTGGGAGTCTCAGCTATAGCCCTAAATGCAGGAAATCTCAAAGACTACAGTCAGACCCTAGCAGAACAATTCCTCTAGCTACAGCACAGCTTTCTATGTTAACAGCAACCAGGCATATCATCAAAGCTTTTCAGAGGCCACTGAACTTCATCCAATAAACACGTAAAATTGTGACAGAAATTACAGCAATAGAAAAAAGATTGTATTGCCTCTGTCATTAAAGACACGAGATGCTCCATATTCCCTTTTCCTGTTCTTCTTGGTGCCACAGTGGGGAAAACTGGGTATGAAAACCAAAAATCCTGCAGTGCTGACCATAGCAAGAAACACCAGTTATCAGCAGGAAGGCTGAAAGCAGAATGTTCACAGAGAACACAGACTCTCTTGACAAAACACAGCCCACTTTTTCCCTTCCAGCAGAATCTACACAATGTCTCATATCTATTAATAAAAACTTATAAAAGTTTTATTTTTGTCAGTACTAAGGAATTAATAGTCTTTTGTGTGATATGAGCACAAGATTCTTGCACAGAAAGGCATTCCAATTTGACTCTATATTCAGGAAATTATTGACCTGACCTGTTTTGGGGATGTAAGAAAGTGAGGAAAAAAAATGCTATTCTTCCTGAATGGTGTTAGCATGGCAGCAGCAAGCATATGAAAAATAGTGGCCCTAGAGGCATTTTGCTCTCTGACCAGGGTCAATGAATCCAAGCAAGCTGAGCGTGAAGATCTGCCACCTCAGTTGGATTTATGTCACCATTTATGGTAGCAACAGCCTTCACTGTGACTCTTTCCTGAAGATTACAAGGACGGGAATTGCAAGCCTTTAAACAATTTCTGTATGACAAACAAGGAAGCATCCTTGTCATATGATTAGTACTTAGAAAGGGGGAGGGGAAACATGAAGGAATAAAGTGAAACATGGGACACTCCTAAAGGAGCATGTAAGCAGCTTCCGTTTCTCAGATCAGTTAACTTCTTCTCAGACTTGGCCTTAAAGAGCCAGGAAAAATGAAAAATATAAAGAGGAGATGGGAAAGCATTCTCAGGGACCTTTCTAATATCCCTTCTCCCTAGTTTGGAGACTCAAAACAAAACAACACCAAAAGCTACACATCTGTGATGAAGAAAACCATGTTTTTCAGTACAGACACTTGCAGGTTTTGTCAATTACATGCAAATGCTACATATCCCTACATACAGCCTGTTCTGAGGTAATACAAACAACTGGTGACTTAAAAAAATTTCCCTCAGAGGAGGAAAAATACTTGAGTCCAGAAGAAAAAATACTGTAATTAGAAAACAGCAGTTAAACAAATACTAGAAGATTATTTGAAACAGTACAATTTCTAATAGCAACGTTTTACTTGGCTCCAACCTCAAACAAGTGTTTGAGAATAAAGTGATCAAACAGCAGTCTGTGTGTCCGGGCACATGGCACATGATGTAAACAGGGAATCTGTACACCTCCTGCAACTACTGAGGAAATCAGAGCTCCCCATCCTATGTAACTACATACATAACTTATGTGTATTAATAAAAAAAATACAAACAAAAAAAAAAAGTATTGATAATGGAAACGTATGTGACAAATTTATAAAGAAGAGGCAGCACCATCAAACAGGCAAAGTTTTGCCAGAAAGCCTGGGCAACATAGAGAAGGGAAATGAATCAACTAATATATCTCCTATGAATCATTGTTGTGCTCCTGAACTGAGATGTTCTGTGCACAGGAAGTAACACCCTCCGCACTCCAAACAAATAAACAAAACAAAGAAAAAATCACACCCATACACACTATAATCTAACTTTTTCCTCCACTGAAAATGCACTTGGACAATCACTAGAAAAAAAACCAGTAAACTAAAAATATTTGGACTTCATGTCAGTTGCATTTTAGTTTTACTTTTAGTTCTTATTTACCTGTATTATACCAAGCCAGTAGGAAGTCAAATTCTAAAGGTTTCTTTTCTTTCAAGGCCCAAAGCACTCTGTTATGTTTCTTGCTCTCAGGGTGAAAGCCAGCATCAGTCAAGTCAATAGTGATAACTGCAGAAAATACACAATAGCTATTGGTACCCAATTAAAATAAAATTTTTTATTAAATTAGAAAATCACAAAGAAACCAAAGAACATTAAAATTCCTCTTTACATCTACAGGATCGTTACAAAGTATTTGATAATGCAAATATGACTCCCTAGTATATAAATAAATATTCACCTCCTGCTGTCCTTATTTTGATATAATCTGGAACTGCTTTCTCGTGACTAGAGGGACAGATTCCTCTTGAAATGGCATTGACAGAAGCCCCTTAATGATGCCTTAAAAATATCTTGGTAATTAGGCAAGATATTAGAAGTAAAAAATAAAAACAAACTAGAATTTCTAACAACAAAAGTCATGTATACAGCAATGACACTTTTTCAGTAGGTTGGTTTTTTCCTAGGTGAATTGTTAATGCATAAGTTATATTTATTTTTCAAATGGAAATGTGATGATACATCTTGATGATCAGAATGGTAAAATGATGTCCCATTTTGCCAAAGTACTTACTAGAGATAACTTTCCCCTCCTAAAGTTTTTATGTAACTATACCTATCAACTGCCGCAAGTTCCAATACATTTGAGATGGCACAGTGTTCATGTTTGGGTTTTTTTATTTCCTAAAAAAACAAATTAATAAAATTCACACTCAAGATGTCTCCTCTGCAGCTGTTAAAAAAAATCATGTTTTTCAATTACTTGGTACATACGGATTACCATTTTAGATGTGTGAAACATAGTACAATTCTGCCTTTCAAGTATGCAGTCTTGGGTGAGGGTCTTCACTGATTTTGTACAGTGCACACATTTTAAACACCTCCTTAATCAGTTTAAAAATTTTCTGACTTAAATCAGAAGGTATAGACACCATGCAGAGTATGCAAAAATTCTCAAGTACTACATCACTCCAGTAGAAACAACACAATGAGAACCCTTGAAATTAAAAATTGTATAGAGTACTGAAAACGTGATGTATTTAAAGCTGCTTTACTACTTGCAGAAAAAGTACTTCCTTTCTTCAGGCAGTCCTTGTATCTGCATCTGGAAAAATATAACCTAGACAACAACTAATTGTAGTGAAAGGGAAGTTTCAACAGCCAACAAGGTGCTTCTTAAATAAGCCCCATTTATATAAATACTTACTATATCGCATTACTTTTTTGCCTGAATACCGAGAAGGGCGACCTTGCAGTCCAAGTTCCTCATAAGTATCCTTATCCACTGACAGAACTAGTCTACCTATAAACAAACCAAATTTTAATAATCTTCTACTTGGTTCCCTTTGAAGTCTTTTGAGAACTGTATACCTTTTACAACGTTAGTTTTGGATCAGTGGTATTACTAATGTAATGCCACTTACTCCTTAGTTCCAGTTAAATATATTACCAGATTAATCCTTAAAAAAAAAAGGTTATAACTCAATTATTATTTTTTTATCAAAGAGGTCTTGTGAACTAGAGTAAGAAAAGCATAATATTATTCCTGAGATAATCATAGCTTTTTTACTGTACTACTCAGTTCATTGTCTCCATTTTTCCTCTACTCATCCTCTAGCACTTGCTGTGTCATTAGCTGAGCACTACATTGCACAAGGGCCTGATTTAGTAAACATTCATGCTCAACATGCACCGCTCAACTAAATAAACAAAAGCAGTTCCTCCAAGTCCAGTGGGACTACTCACACTGAGTAAACTACGCCTGTTAGCGATGAGCTGATATGTGCTGGAACAACTCTGCTTCTGTGCTCATAAACCAGAACTGGCTGCTGCTGCTTAGTACAGAGCTCCACACAAGAGCTCTCTCTCTAACACAGTCCTTGGGTTCTACTGCACAAGTAACAGCACAGCACCAATCACAAACAAATAAGACTGCAGAGGAAGAGTTAGGACAGTGACATCACCAGAAACTGTAACACTGCCTCTGCAACAACCGTGCACAGCTTGTAACACTTGTATCACACAAACTCGCTATCAAGTATCCATTTTGCCAGGACTGTGCTAACAGACATATAAAAGAATTCTTCTGAACAATCTTAATTTACTCATGCCCTCAACAGGCACCTGTCATATTACAGCTTCTTAGGCTGGAGGGCAGATAGATCAGTTTGTATTTCTATTGTATCTTATATACTGTTAAACAGAAATAAGACAATGTAATTGAAGCTCAAAATAGCTTCATTTTCTCACCTGAGATGTGGGACATTTTATGATGTCCTCTCACAAAACTGTGATGCAATTGAAATAGACTTTTAACATGTTACATAGTTCTCAGGGAATCACAGAATCCTCATAGAATTATCAAACAGTTTGGGTTGGGAGGGACAGTAAAGATCATCCAGTTTCTCCCCTCTACCATGGGCAGACACACCTTCCAGGTTGCTCAGGACCAGACTGCTCAAAGCCCCATCCAACCTGGCCTTGAGCACTTCCAGGGATGGGGCACCATAACTCCTATGGGCAGTCTGTTCCAGGGCCTCACCACCCTCACAGCAAGGACTTTTTTCCTAATATCCAATCTAAACCTACCCTCCTCCAGTCTGAATCCATTCCCCCACATCCTACTACTACATGACCTGTTAAAAATTTCCTCTGTGGTTTGCTTTCAGGCTCCCTTTAGGTACAGGCAGGCACTCTGATTCTCCCCAGAGCCATCTCTTCTCCAGTCTAAACAACCCCAGCTCTCTCAGCCTGTCCTCATAGGAGAGGTGATCCAGCTCTGTGAGCATCTTTGTGACCTCCTCTGGATTTGTTCCAGCAGGTCCGTGTCCTTCCTGTGATGGGGACCCAGAGTAGAATGAAGTACCCAAGGTGGGGTCTCATGAGAATAAACACTTAATATTTTAAAAGTGCTCCTAAGCAGTGCTGATAACTTTCTTTTTAACAGTACAAATTTCTTTTAACAGTACAAATTCTGTCTTAAAAGACCAGTAGGAAACAAGAAGTTGGAATGCAATGTTTTCACAAAGATAATTCCCTGTAGCAATTGCAATTATGGTTGAAGCATTGACAATCTGACTATACATAAACGAAACTGATTTTTATTGTTTTTTAATTTCCTTTAGATGAGATAAAAATTTTAACAGCATGAATGAAAAAAGAGAGCTAAAATTAGTATTTTTCCAATTCACATGTATTTCTAACAAAGTTGGCAAGTACAGTAAGCACTCTTTTCCAGCTTACATCATTCCAAATTAAAAAAAAAAACCAAAAAAAACAAATAAACAACCCAGACCACAATTGACATGTAGTACTAAAAACAAAACAAATCCCTCATACCATTTGGTAGCAGAGCCGCAGTATTATCTTGATCAATTTTTGTCTTATAGGTAAGTGCGTAGCATGAACCTTTAACAGTAAAGCAGAAAAACATGAGATTACACAGTCTGTAAAGACAGACATGACAAGATAAACAATTCACTTCAAGACAACCAAACATGACAAACACCATCTGAATCACTCTCATGTTTTCATCAACTAACTTTCTTCCACCTTCTCAAGCAAAATGGCATTGTTATTATTTTTATAAATCCTGTTTTGGCAATATTTTAAAGGACCTATAATGGGGATAATGTTAATAATATGCCCTGATATGAAAACATCTTCTTTCCTTCTGTGACCTGTGACTCTCCCCAGTCATCAAATGGAAAACCCAAATTTTTCCCAGACATATTTTTATGTTCACACAAAGACAAGGTGGCTGGGCAGAGGCTGTAACTTTCTTTGCATCCTATTTGCTCTTACTGCATAAGGATGAGCTGTCACAACTCTCTTAGTGAAATATAAAAAATAAGGAAGCATATTTTTCTCTTGCCTGCTGTGGAACACAGCTCAGCACAGCTCTGTGTTGAAGTATGAAGGAAAAAAAAGGGAGAAGGAAGTTCTCTATAAGAATCTGCATAAAAGTGAGGTGTAGAAGAAACAGGTGTGAGGATACATGGAAGCCCTCTTGATAGCTGGCTTTCAGAATTGAGGTGGAATAGAGAGAAACTTATAAGGAAGAAGCACAGGAGTTTTGGACCCAGTGGGTGTAAACAAATGTTGTCACACGTGACAAAGCAGAAAAAAGCAAATAAACAAATTCACGCAGCATTTGCTTAGTACTTTTCCTTTCCTTCCATTAAAACACTTTTCAGAATAAATAAGACTATTAAAAAATTTGCTGTGCTATAAAAAAGTACATTATGACTGTATTTGCTCTGTTCTGATTTCCTCCTTACCTTTCCTCACGAAAGCATCAATGAATTCATGAGCTACCAATTCATGAATGGGTAAATTCCTCACCAGGTAGTACTCTCCAATATCTGCAATTGTGCTTTTCAGCACTTCAGGTAGCATGCCACATTCCGGGATCAAAAAAGACACCTGTTAGGAACACATTTGTAATGTAAATCCCATCCTAAAACCTGTGCTGAAAAAAACCCCAACCAAACAAAACACCAAGAAATACAAAAGAAAACCTCTACTTTTCAAAGATGTATCAGTACATTATATCATAATGAAATGGAAAAAAGTAGTATCAGGCTACTGTCTTCAAAATGTATAAATTTTCATAGTCTCTAGGTACACTAAATACATTATTTGGTCGTTTGGGTTTTGTTTTTTTGGTTTTTGGGGTTTTTTTCCTTTTTTTTTTTTTTTTTGCTATACCATAGCATTTGATGTATTATGTAAAGACATGATCTTACACAGCACGAGTTAACAGAAGATCTCGTTTCACATCATTACACATTTTAGCTTGATGTCGCACTGGGACACCTCCTTCAGCCCTTGCTGGAGTACTTGTTAAAGCAGTTGCAACTAAAAATGTAGGCTAAGCATCTCTGTAATCTTAGTGGAAAACCAAAGACCAAAGTAGAATCTTCAATTTTACCTTTTGCTTAAAACCTTCCCCGTACATTTTCCATAGACTAAGAGAACCCTGAAGTCTGGCAGAGCAGGGAAAACAAGGTAATATCTGGCAAGTATGAAGCCTCCCAGGCAGCAAAAAGGTCTGTCTCCTTGCTCCCCCCTCCATCCCTCAAAAAACTTCTTTCCCAAAGCTCTTGGAGAACAGGTGTGTATCTCCCTTGGCACATGTGTTCAAGAGAAGTAAGGACTGACAAACGAGCTGCCTTCCACGCCGGTAGAAAGCTTTCTGATTAGCTGCTAAAAAACATCTCAGAAGTCAGAAACAGTTAACAATTAGCCCAGAGGGTTACAGGGTATGAGAAGGGAGTTATGAAACAGGGTCCTGCCAGATTGCTGCAAAATGTGGAATACCTACAAATTTTCTTAGGGAAGGATTTTTTTTGATGTTTGGCCTTTGTACACTTTCAAGCCTAATCAACAAGAAGGGAGATTTAATCCATGAAACGAGAGCACAGCTAACTAGCCCTAAGTGAAGTCCAGGTCTCTTAGTTAACATTTAGTGCTGGACATGTTTCAGTGATCTCAGACCTAGGGTGAGGTTAACAAAGCCTGGGGAGAAGGATGTACCACTGATAGTGGGCAGAAAGAACGCAGAATTTAAGGGCCACAAAGACATTTGGCAAAATTCCCAAAACAACTAAGAAACTTAATAAACCCAGCAACTCTGCTGAATCAGCTCTGGGTGGATAAAAGGCAATTCCAGCAGGTGGAGAATATGCTCACCCAGAAACCCCCGGACTCCTAAGCAGAGAAAGACTGAGCATGCAGATTAATTAGCATGGGACACTCATTAACCAACAGAAGATAGAATACTAATTAATAAGAGAACTATGTAACTTGTAGCCAATGAACGAATTCCCTTGTTTGCTAAAATGTATAAATAGTGGAAAGCTTTGATAGGTGGTGTGCTTGACTTGTGGAAACCTCCGCTCTGCGCGGAATAAAAGATGTCTCTTTTCTAAACTGGACCCTGCGCCTGTGTTTAGAGAGCTCCTAAAATCGGCACCATCACCTCTCCCACTGGCTGACCCCTCTGCTCCCCCTGCCCGCCCGCTCTTTCGCTCCTGGAGGAAGGAAGGAGTTTGTTTCTCCCATGCTGCGCGAGACCACAAATACAAAGGGGGGCCGAATTTGCCTTTTTTTTCCTCCCCTCCCCAAAAACGAGGCGCGCGGGCCACCTCTGGCAAGGACGGAGGAGCCCCCACAGAACACCGAGCGGGGCACCGACAACGCGCCCCTGGAGCGGCTGACGGGCAGAAC
>VXBC01005393.1:8229-23094 GCA_013399945.1 Ploceus nigricollis
TTTTAATTTTATTTTATTAAAAAGAATCTGTGGAGCAACATGAGAGTTATTGGGAGCTGATGAAGACTTGGATTTGGGATGTGGAAGGAAAGAAAGGGAATAGCCACAGGGTGAAGGTGTGAAGGTTGGAAGGATCTGCCTCTAGTAGTAACTCCAGGGCTTTGTTTAGGGCTAAAAAGCAGGAGCTGGGTCTGATTGCTGCAGGCTGGGGGTACGTGCTAGGACCACATCAGGATAAGTGGCCCTCATCATAAGGGTAAGGAGAAAGACTGGCAAAATATATTTGTGCACAGTGCTGTGAGTGGGAGAGATAGAAATGCCGTAGTGATATATAAGGGCAGAGCTACCCATGGATAGCCTGATCCAAATGATAGCCAGGATTGCTCCATGGGTGCAAGGTATCACACAATCCCTGTGGCACTGCTACGGTTGTCCCTTCAGCTTAGGAAGGAGACATTGGAAAAGCTGTGCCTCAGGCACCAGGGTGGGTGGTCTGATGAAGAAGGGGTTCAAGTCCCACACCCCTGGTTGCAGAGAGCTTCAGGTTTGGGGTTTGCCTCTGTGCTAGCAAGCAAACATCTCCTGCTCTACAGCGCAAGGACTCACTGACTAGGGTGAGCAAAATCTGCCAAAGAAGAGGATGGTTTGTGATTTGTTGTGTCTGATAAAGAAGATAAAAGGCTGGTCAGCTTTGAAAGTTATTGTTGGGACTCTTGACCTCATCATCAAGACACCTGTGGCAGCTGCTGCCTCCGTACCTTCTTCATTGACCTCCACAAAAGCTTTGTGAAAAACTTGTGAGATGAAAAGATCCTTCTTCACTGACATCCCTGTGAAATCAGCCTGATGTGGGTCAAAAGCATTTCGTATCCCCATGCTGCTCAGAGGGGATTTAAGGTCATAATTTTCTTCCAGCTTCAACTTGGGCAGGTATAGATCCACTTCAGCTTTCATCATGTTGTCTGATTTGGTCCATTCAGACAGTTTCTCATATGTCAGCTCTCTTTCCACCTGCAATGAGTTGAGGAAGAAAGCAGTTGGAATGCAAAGGACAGAGACAAGACATGCATAGACCAATGTCTTCTTGCTCATTAAGAACATGTAAAGCAAGATCCAACTACCAGCAGTGACTACAGATGGAATGTGCATCATATTTAGAGGGCATGATTTGATGAAGTGCTGAGTGGCTTATACTCCTTATTTATTTTCTCAAAGGTGGTGAGGTGTAGGCCTGAAGCCTCTGAGTAGTTTATAATTTTTTTCTCTGGTGTCAAGAACATTGCTTTTTTTGCAATGTATTACTTACATTGCAATGTATTACTTACAACAATAACAATAGGTGCTTGATGTGTGTGTATATGGATAAATTTTCTCTTAGTAGTGATAAATAAATGGGATGCATGGGAACTGAGGTACAAATAAAAATATTTGCCTTGCTCTATTTAGAATCTGAAACTGATCGTGGCATAGTCATGAGTCGCTGCGGGCACCTTCTGGGTCAGGGTAGTCAGCACTTAGTTTGTGGTGAGGTTTCTCAAACTATCAGCTGGAAATCCAGACTGAAAATTACATAAACATGAATTAATACAGCCCTCAGGAGAAGATAACTCTAGGGCATGGTGATTCAGAGGTGATCCTTGCTTTCCTTATGCTATACTGGCAATAGGAAAGAGAATACAAAATAGTCTAAGACAGTTGTGTGGACATAGGTTTTAGAAATACTGTGTTTGCAATGTTATCGCATGTTCTGAATCCTAAGCTGAAAATCATGGTGTTACAGTTTCTGAAACAAAGTATGAGCACATCAGAGCTATTCTACTGTGATTTTGAAGCTTGTTCTTCCTCACTCTCTTAATCTGTTTCTGTTATTGTTTCGTAGTGTATGTGATGCAACAGTAGGTCAGCTTTACCAGCTCCAGGCCAGTAGTGTTATCATTGATGTCATCGGGAAGGAGAACGAACATGCTGAGTTCATTTTCCACATATGGCAGCTCAATGATTCTGAATTTCATGGTGGTTTCATGGAGTATGAAAAATTTGTCTTTCAAAAACATCATGTGTACTGGTTTAGTCTTGGTCTGGAAAAAATTGAGACATAAAAATTACCATATACATTAAAAGTATGATAAAATTTACTTGCTTCATTGAAATGAAAACAAGTACAAGATTCAGCAGCATCTGGATACCCAGGACCCTTTTCTTTAGACAGTATCACATACACCCCCTTTTCAAAGTCTTTGACATCTTTATAAAAATTAGTATAAACACACAAGCTAAATACCTACTAACTGAATCCCATGTAATGTATTTCTAAATTTAAAATAAAGATTAATCTTTGATAATCAAATAACTCTCTTTGCAGGCCTTGGTATTTGCCCTGTGAATTACACCCTTTCTGGCACCAATATATTTGGTTTGCATGGTAGTGGGGAAGCTGCAGGGATGGCTTCTGTGAGGACACATCAGAAGATGCCTCTGTCAGGCAGAGTCAGTTTCAGCTGGCTCCAGGACGGACCTGCTGCTGTCCAAATCTGAGCCAGTCAGTGACATTGGTAGTGCCTCTGTGAATACATATTTAAGAAAGGGTAAAAAATGCTGCACAAAAGCAGCTGGGAGAGCCAAGTGAGATGATGTGGGAGAAACTGTCCTGAAGACACCTAGGTCAGTGAGGAAGGAGGGGGAGAAGGTGCTCCAGGCCCTGGAGCTGAGATTCCCCTGCATCCCATGTCTCTGACAATGGTGGTACAAATATCTGCCCTGCAACCCCTGGAGAACCCATGCTGGAGCAAGCTCTTGGCAGGACCCGTGATGCTGTGGAGAGCAGCCCTTTTCTGGCATCACCCGTGACCCCACAGTGGACTCACACTGGAGCAGTTCTTGCAAAACTGCAGACTGTGGGAAAGACCCACATTGGATGTGAAGGGCTTTATCCCATGGATAGGACCCTACACTTGAGCAGAGGAAAAGTGTGAGGAGTAGGAGGAAGGAGCTGTAGAGACAACATGCGATGAGCTGACTACAATATTAGCCCATTCCCAGCCCCCTGCACTGCTTGGGGCACAGGTGAGTCGTTAAGTGAAGTTGAGCCTGGGAGGAAGGGAGGGTGGGGGGAGACACTTTATGTTTGGTTTACTTCACACTAACTTACTCTGAGAATTGAATTAATTTCTTGAAGTTGAACCTGTTCTGCCCGTGATGGCAATTGGTAAATGCTTTCCTTGTTCTTTCCCTGACCCATGGCCTTTTCATCTTATTTTTCTCCCCCTATCCTGTTGACAAGGGGCAGTGATAGGGAGTCTTGGTGGGCACCTGGTGGCCGGCCAAGGTCACCCGCCACAACCATCTGCTGTGACAGATCCTAAAACTGCACACGTAGTGCAGTAGGTTTCGGGTATACAGTCACATTCATTGTTTCACATTGTCTGGCATACAAAAGGTATTTGCACCCTTAATCTATGTCAAACAAAATGTTTGTTTCCATTGACAAATAGTTTTGCTTGCTTTTGACACAGTCCAAAAATATGTGTGCAGTCAGCTACTGGGAATTGTCAGTGCATGATCATTTAAATGCTGTTAGCTCAATGAATAGATCAGCTGAATGGATCACCCTCATGCACTCAGCTAAAATGACAAACCCTGTGAAAATTCCCTGTGAGGTTTGACACAGCACCCAGGGTACATGTGGGAAGAGCAGCTGGATGAGATCCCATGATCTCAGGGTCCCAGAGCAGAAGTGAGCTCTAGGTGTGTAAACATTGCTCTCCAAAGCAACCTGGTCCTGTTTGAAAATGGTACTTAGAGAAATTTTTCTTGTCCTTGGGCTACGTTCCTTAACTTACTTTGCTTAGCTTACTTTTTTAAAATTAACTTTAACTGTTCCCAAGTATTTTGATACTGAGGAGTTATAAATTTAAAATCCAGTTTTCATGGATATGCATAAATAAGACAATGCTGAGTTATTTTCACAGTTGGTGTTCTCCCTGAGTTTATACCACTTTCTCAGCTATACGTAGTGTTGCAGTGACACATGAAATACAGGTGAAATATTTTCTCCTCAGCAATAGACATATTGACATAGGACAACAGGCATATTGAGAAGGAATTTACCTTGCTTATTCTGAAGGGCATCTCAGAAGTATTTTTCTCCAGAAATTTCTTCTCCCACTTTCCTTTGAAATAAATGGCGTTTACTAAGACCAACACAGTGTGAGAATTGAGAGATCCTGCAGGCAGCAGACTCTGTATTTTCCCTTCAAAATCAGACAAAGAGACTGTTATTCCAGTGTGACTGCACAACTTGCCAATTTTAATTGTTCATTGTCTGTGCCTACCTCTCTTTCAAAACTGTTTGCTTTTGGGAGGATTTTTTTACTATATATATTTATGTTGTACATGTGGTAAAAATGACCTTTTGAAGTATCCCTGTATCCTTTGTCCAGAGAAGTTGTGGATGCCCCATTTTTGGAAGTGTTCAAGGCCAGGTTGGATTGGGCTTTGAGCAACCTGGTCTAGTGGAAGATGTCCCTTTCCATGGCAGGGGGGTTAGAATGAGATGATCCTTGAGGTTCCTACCAACCTAAAACCATTCTATGAATTCTCTGGTTTTTAAAAAATTATATTTATTGGAGTTTTGGTAGTAAATGGCATTAGAAAGTGGGTAAAGTGTAATAGCTTGGATGTTCTGTGCAGTTGGTTGCAAGCAGCTGAAGAATGCAGAAGTAAAACCCTCACTAATCATTGTGTAGCCACAGAGTATCTACCTGTGTAGGCCTTGGAACAGTAATGATTCAGAGGAGGCTACAGCATAAAGAATTCAGGGAAGGACTTTGTAAGGAGCAGCAGTTAGGCTGGAGAGAGGCATTCTTCAGACTATTTAGCTGTACTTTACTCATCACCTCCCTGCCCTGAGTTTCCACCTTTTATGGATTCTTGGCTGCGAGAGCAATAAATGTGGAAATACAAAATATTTGAAAGTTAGAAAAGAAAAAAGCCATCAGAGTGATACTTACTCTCAGTTTTATTTTCTACCCATGAATTGATCTGTGCTCTGACTTGTTCTGCAGCTCTCTTAAAGTTTACAGCTTGTGGCTTTGCATTGTAATAGCTTGTAATGAGTTGTAAGAACTTCTGAAAGATAGGATTAAAAAGTGTGTGCTTATTTAGTTAAACTTGAGTTATAAAAATATTAGTAATAATCAGTTTAACAGATTATACAACCTACTAATACATAATTTAAGAAAACTTGGTTTATATGCAGTAACCTTTATAATAAGTCCTGATACATTCTATTCTAAATATTAAGTAAGGACGGATCAAACTTCAGTCTCAAGGAAACTGATACTTCAGATTTTTGTGTTTGAAATCAAAGGTGGGAATTTTTAATTTTGAAATATCCATGAAACCTTTACATTTTTTAATTTCTCAAAATGTCATTTTTATATAATTTAAATACTTTTTTTCCTGCTTTATGAAGTAGTGTTCATAGATTGAAGAATAGTCTCATATAAAGTTGAACAAAGACTTTTAGTTTGCTTCAGAGGTGAGGAACCTGCAAAAATTTGTGAGGACAATAAAAGGAATGTTCTGGTAGAATGAAGTCATGGCAGAAAAGCAGAATTAACATTTCCATTGCTGCCTGCTGTGAAATCATTCATGGAGATTCCCAGCAGGAAATTCCCTTGATTCTCTGTAAAGCAAATGTACATGAGATTATGGAGAAAATGAGCAATACACATTCAGAAAGACAAATTGCTGATTACTCAGGAAACCAAACAAACTCCAAAATCAAAGAACAGTAATCTCATTTAAAACCCCCTTCCAAGGACCTGGAAGATGATTAATAAACATCAGTTTTGGAAAGATTTCAGAGATACAGATAATTACAAAGATAATTACAAACTCATGAGTCGGTGTGTGGCAAATGAATAGAATCGGTGTAGTGGGTGTATGGATTAACGTGACTTATTGGAGAAGTGTCAACAACATTTTGTAATAGGAAATCGAAAATCACAAATCTGTTGGAGTTTTCTGAAGGTGTTAGGAAGCATATAGGTAAAAGGGCTGAGCCATTACAGTCTTTTTGGGTTACCAAAATGCATTTTGTAGGACTTGTCACCAAAGGCTGAGCATCCATGGGACTATAGAGATATGTCTCATTTGTTTAAAAGACTAGAAACTAAGAGTAGGAGGAAAAAACATTCACAATGAAAGGTTATTACTGCTGGAGTACCACAGGGATATGTGTACTGGCATCTGTGCTACAGTATTTTTTCTATAAAACCAATGTCTAGATGTTTACACTGAAATAGATATATTAACATATTTATAGGTGATCCAGTAAAGTGTAAGATATAGGAAATGATTGTTATGGTTTAGGAATGAGGTATTGAAGCTGTAATGGACGGGTGCATGAAAAAAACCTGCCTAATCATGGCCAAAATGCAAATAAAAATTTAGGAACTGTGAAGAAAAGAGAAGGCAACAAAGAGAAGGCAATTCTATAATGGCGCTTTATAATACTATAGTATGTCCAGTGTCTGAGTTTGCAATGCAGCTGTGGCCTCCCCAGTCTCCGAAATGCTACAGTATAAAAAATACAGACACAGGGGATGAGGGTGACCAGAGATGTGGAGAAATGTCCTTCAGAACAGAGATGAACCAATAGCGATGCCAACAGGCAGCAAGCTCAGAAAGCACAGGTGCTTCCTCCAGTGTATAGCTCAGCTGTGGAAATTGTGGTGCTGAGGGCTGACGTAGATTCAAAAGACAAGTGTGCAAAGTCCTGAAACAACAGCTCATCAGGGTCACTTAAGTAGACATGCCCTCTGGTTCAAGAAGTCCCTGAGCTGCAGATCAGTTGGTGGCCACAGCAGATTCTGGAGAAGAATCACTACACAGTTTTCTCATGCACTTGCCAAACTATTGCCCACTGCTGAAAACAGATGGACCTCTTGCCTCTCCAAGGCTAGCCCTCTATGGTTGTCCTCGTGTTCTCACTCAAACCCCAGTGCTATCCTTTGAAATTTTTTTATCGTCTCTATTGATAATCACTCTTAAGGTCAGCACATTCCCACGTAAAGATATTCAACTCACAGGCAGTAATGGGTAGGTCTTTTCCTCATACAGTCGGTTGGCACTCTTCAGCAAGTAAGTGCTTCTGCGTTTGCTAATGTCATACAGGAGCTTTTTGAAGCCAGAGTGGATGTTTTCTGCTACCTTATGCTCAGGATCCTTGGAAAGAGACACCAATTAATATGAATTTTTTTTTTGTCCGATGCACCTGCTTTATTTAAATTGTTCATGTTCTTTGAATTTAAAAGGAGTTTCAGAGAATGAAACTTTTTTGAGAATGTTGCATGTTTGCAGCACTGTGTATAACTAGATAAATGGGATTCTACCTGTAGGGCAATGATTTATTTCTGCAATGATTTGTAGGCATTTGGGGGCATCATCTGATGATGCACCAAGGAAGCTGAGTCTCCTCATTTTTGTCATTTTCAGGCCTGATTTTCAGTTTCACAAGACCTCTCAGTTTCACAAGGATCCATCTATGCAGCCTGGCCGCTTTTGAGAAGGTGTTCTACCCTCACAGAAACTAATGTCAGGGCACGGACTAACCAACTATTCAAATTTTCCTGTTTAACATGGATGTTTTCTGTTGTTGTTTGGATTTTGGAGAGAGCTTGTTCTAGATGTCAGTGTTGATGGCTTTAGGGAGGATGAGGTTGTTTGCCAGCTGTTTCCAGCTGTTGCTTTGCAAATGGAGGAATGAGCTGCTACATGCCAGCTGCTCCCCACCAGCTTCCTGGATGCAGTGTCCTCCCCTGTGTCATGTACTGTGCCCTGCACATGAGACACCAAGGACTCTGCCACTGACTCAGGGTGACTCATCTGTCATTCCTTGCTATGATCTTTTCTCACTCATGCTGAAATGTGGGCTGCCAGGAAGGACACCTAGGAAAGAATTTGGTAGCCAGAGGGCACAAGATAGCAGAGGCTGTTTTTTTTTTTTCAATAGGATGGGAACAGAACAAAGAGGCAATAGGGGGAAATATCTGAAGGAAAAGATTAGACAGACTTTGGTACAATTTATGAAGTCAGTGAGTTGCTAAAATGAATCTGAGTGAAGCGATTTGTCTTGAAGAACCATCTCACCATCAAGGGAGAGAATGATATAATCCCCTTGCCCTTTTTATTTGAAGTTAGTCTAATTTAATTTCTTTCAGCTGTCATTTAGTTTCTGTGCTGAAAAAAACATGGCTTGTTTGAGTATAATACTTTTCAATGTTTAGGGAGTTAATTTGTTGAAAGATATCTGGGCCATTTCTCCTGTTGGCAAGTCTCTGGGGAGCTGATGAGCAAGTGTGAGTCAACACACATTACCTTAAAGGGGAATTTTATCTGCCTAATGTGTCTGTGCATACAAAAGGAGGAAAGGACTTTACTGGGTAGGGCTGGAGTCAGTTGTGAATGCAGTAGTTGTTTATCACTACAGAACAAGTACCCAAACCAACCAGAAGGTGATAAGAAATGGAATTCTCCAGAGCATATTAGGACCAATGATTTTTTGATATTTCCACAGCCCAGCTAAAACCAAGTGAGACAGTATTATGGCCAATCAAAATGCTGTTAGTGTCTCAGTTCTGCTTTTGAGAGACTGAATTCATGAGTTTTACAGTCATATTACCTGTTCTTTCACTTTTTCTGTATATAGTTCTTACTGAACCGAGACAGTAGATAATAGACTGAAAACAAGTAGATGTTAAAAGTCTAAAGCAGTGGTTGCATTGGACTATCCCATTCTCAGAGATTTTTATCTCAGAGTCTTTTGTTGTAATAAATACCATCTTTCTTTTCTTTGGTCTTGCTGGCAAAGGCCTTGTTGTCTCAGATGAAACTTCTTCTCTTGCAGTCTGGTTAAAATGAAGAACCTGTGGTGATGATGATAAATGTTCATAAAGACAGCTTGTTTGTTTGAGATTATTATGCCCAAGGGTTATAAATATCTTAGTTTTGTGTGGTAATCCACCAGCCATGCCCAATGATAGTCTGTTGAAGTTATTGGGGACAATTATGTTATATGTTATTGAGGACATTTATTAAATCTCTGTAACTGTATCATTACTATATGGATTTTGGCCACATGGACTGCTTAATAATAGATCAGTATTGTGACTGGAGCAGGCTCCCCAGGGAGGTGGCCACGGTGCCAAACCTGGCAGAGTTCAAGAAATGTTTGGACAATGCTCTCAGGCACATGGTGTGACTCTTGTGTCCTGTGCAGGGCCAGGAGTTGGCCTCAATGATCCTCATGGGTCCCTTACAACTCAGTATATTCTATGACTCTCTAATATTTTCAATCCTCACATATCTCCATTATTCAAGGAAGAATTACCATTTTTATGGACTAACTATGTCACAAACTGAGATTTGTGCCTCTCCTGTGCAGCCAAACATATGTTCAGGAGAGCTTGCTAACCTCTGTATACACTATGAGAAAGCAGATATACTTCTGTCACAACTAGCTGAGGTCTAGAAGCAGTGATATCTTGCTCAAGAGATTATCTCCAGATTTCCTTTCTCTAGCATATCATAGTGCCATATTAATTTTTTAAATAAAGGTATGTCCTCATTACTTTTTGGGCATTATATTAGGTTAATTATTCTGTTCAGAGGGCAGTTAGAACTCAGAGCTCCAAACAAGACCAAGAGTAGCCTCTAATGTTGATAACTTCTCATTGATAGACCATTTGCAATGCTGTGTGAACTGTAAGTGTAAGCTAAATGTAGGGTTGGTGGAGAGCAGAGATCTTGGAAATAAAGTGGAAGTGACCTGCCATAGTGTTGGTACAGCAAATAGCCCTGCTCATGCTGTCAGCCTTGCAGATCACTGTCCTCCCATGTTGTACCTTGCTGTTCTCCATAGGTAGAATAACAGTGCAATTTATGTAGGAGCCCCCTGAAGGTGGGACATGGCTAATTTCAGAGCTTACCTCAGCCATCTGGCTTGCAGTGTCACCTTTTGCACCCAGGTGGACCATGGCAAGAGCAGTTGCAATACTCCAAGGAGAAAAGAAAATGTTTTGGCCTTTGGAAGTTTCATTCAGCTTTTTGTAAAGGTCCAGAGTGAAGCTGTTGGTTGACACTGAGAGAGGTTCCATTGGTACACCTGAGACAAATGAGTGTCAGAGAGAGGTGGTGACTGCACCTTCACTTCCTTTAAAAAACACGAAGCTGCCAGTGGGAGATTGCCTGCATCTCTCAAAAACAGTCTGAAGATACCCCTGGGTAAAAAAATATTTTACCCTGGGTAAAATACTGCACAGAGACCAAGTACAGTCAGCTAGTAGGTTTCTTTCTAAGACCTGCATTATTTTTTCCTTCCTCATCACTTTCAGTGTCCTTGCCAGGTTCACTTGTTTTGCATCAGCTGAGTACCATTTTAGCTAGAAATGTTTTCAGAGTTTAGACTCATTTCAAAAACTTATTTGCTCTTTTCCTTATTTTCATAGAGTTATTCTTCGATTCTGAGAGAGTGAAACAGAATCATTTCTCACCATGCTACTTTGGACTTTTTTTCTATTTGTTTAAACTTCCTCTACTATTATTTTCTGCTGAAAAAAAGCTGAATTCAGGTGATTCACTACAGATATATCCTGAAGACTACAAGAGAGATACAGATAATTACACGTTCTTGGTATAGGTAAACCCGTATTTGGAAGCTGTAGCTGGATTTGCTAATTTCTGTTTTTCAAGAAAATTCTTTTATCTTACATACAACCCCAAACAGTTCCTCTTTTAACCAACAACAAATTTTCTCTGGTTTCCTGCTGGTTTATCCTGCATATTTTCCATCCGTCTTCTGCTTCTTTCCCTAAGTATGTTTTTACAGGACAAAACCAAAGAAAACAAATAACCACAGCCCCAGGATTAAATTGATTTTCCATACATGGAACCAGAACAAACCATTTTTTGGTCCATCTAATACCTTGATAAATATTAGGACAAACTCAGACATTTCCATTATCTTCATCAGAATTAAGAGTAATAAAACATTTGGTAAAGTCAGTGTCAGATGACATCAAGTAAAATTTAAGCATTAGGTCAACAACAGCAACTGGGCATTTAAATCCATTTTCACCCACAATTTGTGTGGTTAAATCAAAAACTGCAGTCCTCAAAGTGGGCTGCTCCCATGACGTATCAAAGTGGAGCCTCTGAGGTCCTCGAGTTCTGTTTTTAAAGCTTCCTAGTGCGCTGCAACAGCTTTGAAGCATTCCCAGGAGTGCTTCAGAGGTGAATGCCATGCAGCCTAGCTCACACCTAAGCATTTTTAGGTCCTTCAAATCACATACCCTACTGCTGTTCCTGGAGATGCTGATACTCCCTGGTGACTGAGACACCCTTCCTACGGGTCAGGAAACTTTCTGCCCTCCCAGGGTCTGTAGGTTTTGCCCAACCCTGGTTTGCATTCTGTCCACTGTGCCTCAGCACAAGGTTTTCCTAAGGGCTACACTTCATAGTAAAAAAGAAACACTCCCTTCCCCTGAATGACTTTTGTGCCATCATTTAACCACTCAGTTCCAAAGAATTTTAAGCAAATTTTTAAGACTTTCAAATAAAAGCTAGTTATTTTGATACAAATATCTAATTACCTGAAATCCTGAGAGAGAAAAGAGTTAAGATCTGTCTTCAGTCAGGGTCTGTGGGGCAATGAGTACTTTTGGAAATGTAGAAATATTTGCACCTCCCTTTTCTTATCTACATCCTCTTCTGGTATTAAATGTGCGCGTTCCCTCATTTATTCCTAGTTCTGCTCTCTATCACCTGCTTTCAGAACTTAGATAGAGACCTCCTCAATTCAAGGTCACTGCTAGTGGGTGTATGTCCTGGAACATGAAGGCCAGTTCCCTACAGGTGTCCTCCACAGCCTTGGAGTTTGGCCCGCAAAAAAGTTGGAATTGCAGAAAATAATTCAACCACACTGCATTGCCAACAGATACAGTGAAATTATTTTACAGCTTCCTTTTCTCTATACTCTGCCAACTGGGGAAATTAATAAGAACTGATCTCAAAGCTATGGCTAAAAGGGAATATTGAAATAGACTGTTAATCTCATTGATCCCCTTGTTAGATTTGAGGAGAAACATCTAAAAACTTGTAAAGCCCTTATTTCGTACAAGGATATTTTGCATTTTTGCTCTTTTTTTTAAAGAAAACACATCACAAAGGAAGTTCAGAAGGTATTTACACAGTCACCTAAAATAAGTGATGAAATAAGAGTGAATGGTGGGCTCATTTGAACTGGTAGATGTTGTTTTGAAAGGCTTCTGGTCCTAGCAAAGTCAGTGAAGGTGCTCTAGATACCTACAGGCCCTGCATTGTACTGAGCTTATTATCCCTGTCTGATGGACTTAGGGAGTTTGAATCATCTACTAAAAGCTGAAAAGCTACTTGGAAACTCTGCTTGTAATGATTTCTTTTACTGAAACTGTTATATAAGAGCAGGGAGCAAAAACAGGAGAATGTGTAAAACTGGATATCAGCAAAGGTGTAATGTAAGACGTACACAATTGTTTTACTTTAAACCACTGTAATTCTGATCTCAGTCTGTGTAACTCAGATTAAATTGTATTGATAAATTTCATTTGTGATCATGATCTGTCTTTTCTGCTACATTCAACCTTAGTAAAGAATGGCCCCTGCCCACCAGTATGGCACATGCAGAGTAAACAAATTATCTGCATGTTGTCAACCTATATAGAAAAGTATGAAGTTCATCTTTTGAACAAGGATTATATTTTAGTGCCTTTATACACTTAAAATCTGACTGCTGCATATGCCGTGCAAGGTTTCAAGAGAGATATGTGTGCCTTGCTTTCTTCATACCTTTTGTTTTTAAGTGCAGTTTTTGTGCCTTGCATGTTCATCTTATTTTCTTGCTTCAGAAATGTATTAGGCAATGTTGTATTTACTTGTGAGCTTAAGAAATGTTTCTGCTGTGTATCTTAATATGCTGTTGTTTGTTTTTTAGATAAATTCATAGAAGAAAAACCCTCAAACAGTTAGTGGTACTACAAGCTACAAAGATTGGCCAAAAATACAGGAAAATGAAGAAAGGGTTCCCAAACTGTGTAGACACCCTTTGTGGTATATACTAGCTGCTGCAAGATCCTGTTTAGTAAGAGACATCGGAGTTACAGAAGGGACCACATTAGCCAAAGAAGTGCTCTTGGTTTTGCAGTGCCAGATGTAAACAGGAGAGCAAATAGTGAATTGATGCAGACAGAATGGTAAAAAAAAAAAGGTTTCACTGCATCACAATGCCTGACTTATTGACTACAAGTGGATTGACCTTTGACAAATAGTCAAAAAAAGTTTTTTTGATAAAACCAGTCATTTTCCTCTGGCATACTGAAGAAGAAATTTGGTCTTTTTTGAAGCCATCTTTCATTCCTGTCTGGCTCAGCAGGGAGGTTGTATCTTTCTGCCTGATTGAATACCATATTCATATATCTGTACCTTGTAAATGATCCACTCTGAGTAGGCCTTTTGGGCATTTGTTGAAGATGAGTTCTCTTGCAGTTATTGCTAGTAATAAGCAGCAGAATTTAATATCAGTGTTAGACTAAGTCTAACTATGGATTTTTGCTCTGCAAAAAATCCTATTCAGCTATGTTGCCTAGGAAGAAAATGAGACCAAGTATCACATCTGTTGCAATCGAACTGTAAAGACAGGACTATAAATAACACCTGAAAAGTGGGATTCTTGTGCCTGTTTCTGTTGACAAAATAAATCCTTTTAAATATGGATGTATTTGCATTGCAGTTAGAATGCAGTGGGGGTTTATATGTCCTTGTCTTGTATACTAACAGTACACCAACACTGTAAATGTTCTTGGCTTTATTAATGTAACCTAAGTCTACCATTTCTGCTTTTCATGAATTCCATCTACCACAGAGGTGCCAGGGATTATTTTATGAATCTGAGATTGGTACTGGAACACAAAACCCCCATTTTTCATTGTAGGATAAACTAAAAGCATGTTAATGTGCTGCATTTTGACAAGCGTGGAATCACTAAGTGACAAGTAGTCTGTGCTCTCAACGTCTTTGTGTTGAGGCTTGCTCTATCAGTTTCCAGTAAGTATTTCTTTCTTTAGTTTTCAAAGTTACTGTGACTTTTCAAAGAGGAGTTTGTGGACCTTAAGTTGCAAATTTTGATGATACAGAACAAACCCAAGGCTTCTTGAAAACAGTTATTTGGAAATGCAGCCACGTTTTACCTGTTACTTGACTAATGCATTACAGCGTGTAACAAAGAAGGAACCAGGCTCTTCTGAGAGGTTCCTGTGAGTTTTGCATGGCCTGTTTTTTGGTAGCAAGGGGGCCACAGAGATGGTTCCTGTGAGAACCTGCCAAAAGCTTCCACCATGTCCAGCAGAGCCATTCTCTGATGTCTCTGAAGATGGATATGCTGCTGGCCAAAGCTAAGAGAGGTTGGTAACGCCTCTGTGATAATGTACTTAAGAAGAAAATCAAAACAAAGTGCACACAGTTTTTTTCTAACCAGAAAAGAGGAGGAGGTGAGAACATGTGAGGGAAACAACATGGAGACACCAAGGTCAGTGCAGAAGGAGGGGGAGGAGGTGCTCCAGGTGCTGGAGCTGAGATTCCCTTGCAGGCTGTGGTGAGACCATGGTGAAGCAGCTGTGCCCCTGCAGCCCATGGGGATCCATGGGGGATGCAGATATCCACCCTCAGCCCGTGGGAGAGGTGCTCATGTTGAAGCGAGTGGATCCCTGGAGGAGGCTGTGATCCAGTGGAGACCCGGTGGAGAGAGGGGGCCCTGCTTCCAGGCTGGAG
>VXBC01005393.1:23169-183914 GCA_013399945.1 Ploceus nigricollis
TTGCAGCAGTTTTGGGAGGACTGCTGCTTGTGAGAGTCGACCCATGCTGGAGAAGTTAATGGAGAACTGTCTCCCATGGGAGGGACCCCACGGTCTCAAAGGGGAAGGACTCCTCTCCCTGAGCAGCGGAAGAAAACCCCAGGTAATGAACTGACCGAAACCCCCATGCCCTGTCTCCCTGCACTGTTGGTGGGAAGGAGCGGGGGTGTTGGGAGAAGAAAAAATGTTTTAAGGGCTTATTTTATTTCCTATTATCCTCCTCTGATTTAGTTTGTAATAAATTCACTTTGTACCTCTAAGCCAAGCCTGTTTTACCCTTGGAGTGTTTTCTCCCAGTCCTTATCTCAATTCTGAACCCTTTGTCAATTTTTTTTTCCGCTTCTCTGCCCAGCTGTGGCAGAGGAGGGTGAGTGAGCGACTTTTGTGGGTGCCTGGTGTTTGGCAAGTGTCAAACCATGACAGATGACAACAGGCAATGGGCACAGGCTGAAAACATGAAGTTCAATCTGAACATAAGAGAGGATGAAGATGGTCACTTATGAGGATGGTCAAACACTGGCACAGGTTGCCGAGAGAGCTTGTACATCCTCTATTGCTAGAGACAGGTATTCAGAATCCAACTGGATATTGGCTTGTGCAACCAGCATCAGCTTAGCCTGTTTGCATAGTGGGTGGGACCAGATGATCTCAAATAGCCACTTCTACCCTGACAATTCTCTGTTTCTGGAAGGGTTAGCCTGACCTGAAACCCAGATGCTCGTTACCATGACAATAATGCAGGGAAGCACAAATGAAGCAGCTCCAGTATTGCTTGCAGTAGATGAGCTCTGCAGTCATGGATGGGTTCCTTTTCTTCTCTTCTTCACTTTTCACTTGTGTTCCAAGTCATATGCTGGAATGTGTACTCTTCAAGGAAAGCTGAGACTGGGAGTGGCCTGGTAGCCAACCCAGCCTGTCTGATCTTTTGCATCTCTCGCCAGCTGGCAGTCACTGTGCTGTAGTTCCTCGGAGAGCCTCAGAGGTTCTGTTTTCACCCTTCTTATTTTTCACAGCCTTCACTTACGTGTTCTTCCACACCTAAAGAACAAACTTCTCAGTAAAGCTGAGTCAATAGCACACATCTGGGCTGCACTGGGGTGGGCCCTGAGGGACAGACAACTAAATCCTGAGCTGTGGCTTACAGGCAAAAGAGGACATTGATTTTAGAAGCAGTACTTTGTACAGGGAAGAAGATGTGGATATACTTTGGTGAAGGGAGATGTAGTTCCAAATAGAATACCTTCTGGGGAAGTGGAGCGAGTTGTAATTATAGGTGGTGTAATTTTGTTGAGAGTAAATGCTTTTACGATACCTCCCTCCTGCATTCAGATCCGGTTTACTTACATAATGTTCTCTGACACATGGTTGGACTACCACAATGGTTGCAAAACTTTATGCTATTCCTTATGGCCAGAGGGATAGCACAACTGCTGCCCTCCCAAGCTGTCAGAGGGACCTGATGCTGCCAGTACAGCATGGCTTGTTCATTGTTGTACCTGGGTAAGCGCGATGTGTGGAAGGTTCATTTTTTTCACATTGCTTGTTCGCTCTTGAACATGGTCAAAAGGGGTATTTGGAAGGTGCTGTTCTGGGCCATAGCCTCTGGTCAGACTCCTTATTTCTAGTGTATTGTGAAAGGTATGTTTGTAAATGCCTAGGATGACATGCAGAATGACAGTGTTTGGAGGCCTATTTGAAACCTAGTGAAAATAAGACACCAGTGTGTTAAAGTTTCTCAGCTTTGTCAATTGGAATGGTATGGTGGTTGATTTGGATTGACAAGAATGGAAACGTGTTCCAGCTGTGCAGATTGCAGGATGCATAAGAGAACCAAATAACTCAGTGACTTGAATAACACAAACACAACTTCAAGTTTATTTCTTTTTTTAACTGCAGCTCATGGTAAAATAATAAGTAAAGCGTTAATCAAAATCAGAATTTCACTGGGTTTCTGTTAATACCATTAATATCTTTGCTGAGATGCATTCATAAGGTACAAATCAAACATTGGTCAATATTACAAGTGGCAAGGAAGCTTTGCAGGTATTAACCAGGAAACAGGTATAATTAAGTAAAATTAAAAAGAGGAAGCAGATTTAAATTCTAACAGGTTTAGATTATATATCAATAAAAGATGGCAAGAAGGCATGTTGCTAATAGTTTTCTTAGCATTTTTGCTGGTTGGAAATCTCAGCAACCTTAAACTAAAAAAAATTAGAAAAATGAGGAAAAAATGCAGTGTGATTAGAAGTCAGCAATTTAATATTAAAGGTTGGACAATTTTCCCTCACAGTCTTACTTTTTCAGGAAGCTGAAAGAGCAGGACAGAATGAATGTGATGTGTCTATGTACATATGGTGAGACAGGGGATGGTAAGGGGCATTCTGAGATTATTCTGGATTTGTATTAAATTTTGTTAATTTCCAACAGTCCTTGAAATTTGAATATAAGGTTATGAAATAGCATTGTAATACAAATGCAGATTTCCCAGTGAGGAAAAGAGAGCAAAAGAGAGCATACAGATTTCTACGAGTTTGTGGGGTTTTTTCGGGGTTCTTTTTCCTCTCTGTGAGAGTCAAGAGAATGAACTGCATTTCCCTTGAAGTCAGCATTTGACATAGGGCTAGATGATGGCCTGTGTACAGACAGCTTTTATGACTCCACCTTTCTTTTAAACAACAAAGCCAGAAGAGTAGATTTGATAAAAGGAGCAAAAGTCTGTGCTTTTTTTCCTGTTTAAGACTGTCTCGTTAGGACAATAGAAAGAAGCAGTAGAGGGGTGGTGTTTGGTGGCTCAGGATGGTTTCTGTTTGCTGCCTTCTTTGAGGGGGGTTGGGTGGAAGGAAAAGAATAGGCACTTCAGTACAGGTGGCTACATGGCTTAAGGTTGAGATTTTAGCACCGCAGTTCATGTTTTTTCCATTTAACAGTGAACCTTGGTTGCTGTCTGAGAGCAAGTAATAATTCATTCTAGAGGAGAGCAGAATCTACCAAAAAAGAGGATGCTCTTGGACTTGTTGTGTCTGATGAAGAAGTAGAAAGGGTGGTCAACCCTAAATTTCAGAACATGGCTAACATGTGCACTTGTTAGTTCTATAATGACAGCAGTAGCAGCTGCTGCCTCAGTGCCCTTCTCATCAACTGCAACAAAAGACTTGTGGAAAACTTTGGAGATCATCACTTTATCCTTAGTCATTCCACTGAAATCAGCATTGTTGCTGAAGGCACTGCGCATTCCCATCCTGATCAGATTATCACTGAGGTCATATCTCTCTTCCATTTTGAATTTAGGTAGGTACAGATCCACAAGAGTCTCGGTCATCTTCTTGGAATCAGTCCATTCAGATAGCTTCTCATACGTCAATTCTCTTTCCAGCTATCATTTAAGAAAGAGAAGGAATTTGGTGTTTGTAGGGAAAAACAATTCATTAACTATGAATTAGTCAATTTTATGGTAATGTAATGAATTAAACATTTTTAAATAGCAAGTGTAACATTTAGCTGAAAGCATGAAATAGAAATTGGCTTTACTAATGATCAGAGACAAGGTGCACAACAAATATTTGAGTCTTAATGCTGCGAAGTTTTGAGCAGTGCCCTTTCCAAATTCATTGCAAAAGAGAGATGGGAAGGGCATTCAACAGCTGCCATCCCCCATGGTAGTTCTTCCCTCTTTTTTAATTCAGTCCTGATGTGACTAAAATTGTTGTGGGGCACATGGTTTGGTCCAGTTCTGTAAAAACAGGTGTTAAAATTATTGTGTATATTTCCTTGACAGCTTTGAAACAAAGTGCTTCCAGCAAAGTCTTTCACTGCCACTCTATGTCCTGGGCACTATGCCACCAGGGTTCAGCTCAGATCAAATGGAGGAAAGCAATGAATAGTATAGACTCCAAGAATTTAACAATCTTGGAATTATAGTAACTACAGCAGCAGATCTCATTATTGTAGCAAATGCAGTCTCATCAAAATCCTAGTTTTTCATAGAGCAGACAAATGGTGGGAGGGGAGAGGGGGAAAAAGAGTGAGAGCAATATGGAATTAAACTTCCAGGCCATGGAGAAAAGGTGTCATCTCAGGAACAACCTGTGCCTTCTTGTGTGGTAGTGTCTCTCCTGAACGTGCGAGGAAGGGAGATTTAACCCTTACAGATCATGTAAAATTGGGTGTCAGTCAAGGGGGCTGTTGAAGAGCTGAGCATCTGGTTATGCACAGTGTTGCCTGTCTTCAGTTCCTACCAAACTAAGGGTGCTCAGCATGGAAGAACTTTCTTGGGATTAGATATGTATTAAGGAAAATTAATTCAGCTAGCGGAGGAGGTCAAACAGCATGATAGCATGTCCTCAGAAAGGGAGATATTATTGTCAGCCTGCCCTTCTTTTTTTTTAATGACTGAGCAGTAATACAAAATGGTTGTACCTGTTCGAGACCCGTAGTGTTGTCTTTGATGTCATCAGGAAGGAGGATGAACATACTGAGTTCACGTTTCACATATGGCAACTCAATCATTTTGAAACTCATTGTTTCCATGATGAGAACTGGAAATGTTTTTCTCATGTACATCATCTTTACAGGTTTGGTCTTGTTCTGGAAAGTATTTTTTTATAAGTAAGAAATCATTCATTGAATGGAAGGGTGATAATGTCTCAGTGCAGTGCAGGGAGAGGAAATTTTATAAGAAGCTTTTAAAACAGTGATTTATCATCCATTTCCCAAAGCTTTTCTTGACTGGACAACATTGCTTATCTTGGTGTCTGTCCCAAAGCTTTTGTAGGGGACTGAACAGAGATATTTTTGTCTCCTCCCCAAAAAATGCCTAAGGAGGAAGAGAGTTAGAAACGTCTGCAAGGATTAGGGGCATGGAGAAGGTGTGGGATATGGCCTTTCAACACTCTAGCAGAAAAACAGCTGCAGTTTAAGAGGAGGAGTGTTGTGCAGCTTATCACTGGTCTCCTCTCTCGGAGGAGATAAAAGGTGACCAGCTGATTGCTTGACAAAAGATAACGCTAGCGTCAGAGCAAAAGGGCTCATGATGAGAGGAGTTCCTGGGAAGCAGTCAGGTTGTCAGGAGTATGTAACTTCTATTAACATCTGTATCCTTTCATTCAAGGAAGCAGACCATGTGTACGTGCTAATGACAGGGCAGAAGGGACACTTTGTGGAAGTTGCACACAGTTCTTTAACTGTGAATTCATTAACATCTCTTCTGGACACACGCCATTAACTTTGCTTCTAGCCTCATGCACCAGTTCAGGGCACCCTGTTGCAGCTGTGTTTGAGCAGGAATGATTGTGCCCAGCCTGGCTGCACAGCGCAGAGGCCTGGTGCTGTACTCATCCATGACATGCCATGTAGTTCTCATCCATGAAGCCTGGACTCTCAAAATCATGTTTTTACAATTTAGTCAATTTTAGCACTGCTTTACTGAAAGGTTTTAAATGTTTGTAGTGATTTTGGAAACAGTCGCTGTTACCTGGAGCTCACTAACATTTACCTGAGTACATCCTAATGTTTCAGTGAGCTGAGAACTGACAGACTTTGCTGCAACCAGCTTTTCACTGGGTCTAGTTACCACAGGGCTACCTAAAAGACTTATGAAATGGAAAGATTTCAGCAATAGCTGTTGTGACCAGGTTGTTTACAGTAAGAAGGATACTAAGGAGGAACTTACCTTGCTCAGTCGGAAGGGTTGCATCGTTGTATCTTCTGCCTTAAATTTCACTTCCCATTCTGCCTTGAAGTAAATGGCATTTATCAGGATCAGCCTGGTGAGGCTTGTCACATCTCCAGGACCCAGCAAATTCTTGATTTTGCCTTTTGAAAGCACAAGAGTCAGGTTTCATTCCAGCATAGTACAGTGAGGACATTTTGATCGGTTTTTCTCTCAGTTCAGCTTCTTAGTAAAAAGTGCATACATTAATGCCCTGCTCCCTAAAATGCTCCCCTGACATAAATCAATGCAATTCTTTACACTCTCCAAAGCTGTTTCCTGACCTGTCCTCCTGGCTGACAGGGATTTACTCCTCCTTCCAAAACTGTCTCAGCTTCATGGCAAGCAGCTAGAAGCAGAAAGCCTCACTGACTGGTTACACCAGGTAGAAGGAGGAGCCCCTCGGGCCAGTGCAGGGTGCTACAGCAGGGCAGGCATCCCCCCCTGCCCTGGAGCACTCTGGTAGGCAGACGTGTCTGTCCCCTCTGTCTGCTCTGCCAGTGGTGCCTGGGTGCAGCACCAGGGTACGGTTGTGCCTGAGGACCAGCTGCTTCAGAGCACAGCGGAGTCAATGGGAATCTCCTCAGGGAGCTCAGTGAGGTCCAGATCAGGTGTTTGAAGCTGCTTAAGTGTGCTGCTCTTTCTCTGTCCTCCCACCATATCTCTGCTCACTGCCTACATCCACATCAGAAGGCACGACCTGACTGCTGCAGTAGCACCTGGGGAAGCAAGGGCACTTGCCCAAAGGAAATAGCAGACTGACTTTGTGGGACAGTAAAGGTGTTGGGATCGAGCCCAGCTTACCCTCCGTTTGTTTTTCAACCCAGGTGTTGATTTCCTTTCCTGACTGTTCTGGTGCTGTCTTAAAGTTAACCTTCTGTGGCTCTGCTTTGTAGTAGTTCTTACTGAGCTCTATGTATGTCTGAAAAAAACAAAAAAAAGTGAGCAAAAAAGTTCTGTACTAGAGAAATATATTATTTTTAGTCCCAAAAGGAAGTTGTTAGCTCTTATACTTGATAGATTCTTGGACCTAGAGGACTGCAGGATCTTGCTTGTTACTTTGTGCTGGACTGTGGGTTAACAAGTGAAAAAAAAACAAAGAACAGAAATTCCACATCTTTTGTTCCAAGGTTTATCTGGAGAAGTGAGGAAGACTGCGCGCATCCTATGGATGTGCTTATTTTAATTTCTCATTTACATTTTTATATATTGGGGGTTCCAATACTAAAGGCACATTTCATGTGAAGGATTGTACGGGTCTACAATACAGTCAAAGGACAATGCATCCTTAAATTCTGTGAGCAGACTGACTGGTATTTTCCAGTTAAGGTTATCACTAGAGTCCAGAGCTCCTATTTGCAGTATTGAAGGTCAGCTTCCAACCTGTTCTATTAATGGCAAGTAATTAAAAAGAGAAATATTTTTGCACCTTTTCTTCCTCTTCCCTGAGATTTAACTTACTGGCAGTAATTGGAAGGTTTTTTCCGCGTAAATGCGGTTGGCACTTTTCAGGGAGTAGGTGCTTCTGGGTTTGTTGATGGCAGTCAGGAGCTTCTTGAAGCCAGAATGGATATCTGCAGCTTGCTTGTTCTCAGGATCCTTGGAAAAAGAAACCAAACATTCAGCAATTTCATTTTTGCATGAAGCTTTCAAAACATGCTAAGCAATGTATATAGGAGAGGGATTTGGGTTCCTCTTCCTTACTTTTTATTTTCCCAAGTTTACCATCACTGCAAATTTGCAGAGCTCTGTTCATGACTGGATTAACTGAATTGTCTTATAACAAACCTTCCAGACTATCCCAGTGACTCATCCTTTCAGCTTCTGAGAGTCTGAGTGGGTGAAAGAAACTGAACATCATCCTGTTGTGAAGTATGGCTGGGGTTTGTACTTTAAAGAGGAGTGCAGACAATAAATGCTGGACTCCTAAAGCTGTATCTGGACATTTTGATTCTACAGGTTCTTTATCATAGAATTTCAGTTCAAATAGATACCAATTTTCTTCTCTTTGGTCTCCCCCGAGAAGGTCTGGCCACAGAGGAAGAAGCTTCAGCTCCTGCTCCCACAGTGAAATGAAGGACCTGCAAGCAGAGTTTTCAAAGATAAGAAATAGGCATGAAGGACCTTGTGAGACCTAAAGTCAAATGGGGATCAAATGGTTGTCCTGTTTCTCTCCTTGTGATGACTCACTGTGCTATCTGCTGCTTAGGTGACAAATGAAAGGGATGCTGAAGCTGTAGTGACAATAAATCCCATGGAATAACAATGAGTAATACCAACCCCCTCTCAGACCACCAACACTGTGCTCTTATCTACATGCTGCAAGGCAGAACTCCCTTCCACAGCTGTTTCTCCCAACAATAGGAATGAGTTTGTGCAAATCCAAATGGTTCTCCCCGCAATACTAGTACAAAAGTAACCTACCTCTGCCATCTCAGTTGCTGTAGTCCCTTTTGCTCCCAGGTATGTCAGAGCCAGAGCAGTTGATATGCTCCAAGGGGAGAAGAAAATGTTTTTTCCTTTGTTGCTCTCATTCAGCTTGTTGAAAAGATCAATGGTAAAGTTGCCAACTGATGTGGAGGCCACTTCCATTTTTACAACCTGGAAAATGCCAACAGACAGAATTGTACTATTTGAATGTTGAAATTTTTGTACACAGTACCCATTAGTGAGAAATGTTGCATGTGCAAGACAATCCATCTAAACCAGTAAAACTAATAGCATAGTTGTATGTTTGTCTTCCACACAGATACTGTTTGCCACCTGTTAGGAGCACCAACCCTCTTTTATACAGCTGCAGTTTTCTTTGTGATTATTTCTGCCTTTGATTTCCAAAGATGTGTAGATATGTAACCTCTGTATTTCTTTTCCTTTTTGTCCTTAACTAATGATTTATCAAAGCAACGTTCCCAGGGGAATTTATATGCATTTTTAGTGCATTGGTTCACAATATGTTTGAGTTTCCCACTACTACATTTCAACCTGTATAGAATTGACAGCTGATACAGCGAAAGGATTTAGGCATAATTTTTAGGCTCATTTACTTTTCCTGACCAGTGACCTATGCTGAGGAGTTTCATGAACAGCAAAGCTGTTGTTTCCATTTAGACTTATGCAGTTTATTCATTGTGTGTACCTACTCCCTCTTCTGTATGTTCCAGCAATTTTATTTTCCCCAGAAACTGTCAGATGCCTTGAGGTTATGAGTTATATCTTAAGGAGTATATCTTAAAGCTCCAGGCTTTAAGATATCTACCCAGTAATAGCTGCTTCATGTAATTAACCACTCAAGAGGCCAGAAATGCTTAGATTATTATTGTTGTTGTTGTTGTTGTTGTTGTTGTATCTATGGAATGGAGCAACAAAAATTGTGGGGCAGTCTTTGATGTCTGCAGGTATTTATTAAGTGTTTGGTTTCCAAACAACTACATTCTTTCTGGCAGTCAGTGTGCCCTCAGGACCATGTCTGTACCACAGAGTGATTTTCTTTCCTTGGAGAGCACAACCAAGAGAGCATCAGGATGGGAATTTCTGTTTTCAGCTAATGAATACTCCTCTGAGTCTCTAGCCTTATAATGTGCTGTGCCTTCACCTTAAGTACAGAATTCTTTTATCAAAATGAAGATTTTACTTGTGATGCAGTCACTGCTCTAAAAAAACTTCCCTGCTTGTGAATAATTCTGCCCCAAATTAGCAGTTTTCCATAGGCTTACAGCATTATTTTCTCTACTGGTTGACATTTAGAAAAACACAAGGCAAGAATAATGCATTATAACACAAGTATATTATCATTTATCCATACAGTCACACATGGCACAGATTGCTTTTTTAAAACACCATAAAATTTACTTAAATTGATTTAAATATTTACCTTTAATCCTGTGAGAGAGAAGACTTAGGTCTTGTCCTCAGTCAGGTTCTGCACTTGTGTGTTAAGCAATTTTTAAATTAAGGAACGCAGTACTGCTTGCCCCTCCCTTTCCTTTTTATCTACATGCACCTACCCAAAGTTGCTTCCACCTACCCAAAGTTCCTTTTTACCACATCCCCAAAAGATCTTACGAAATTGTGGCTTTTTGTTGACCTGGTCACTTTTCAGGTTTAGAGATTTCAAAAGGACAATGGAATTAAAATCTCAGGTCTGTTGTTACTACCACAATAGCTTACTGACAGGATAGCAAAGCAAGTTCCTGATTCCAAAGGTTTTCTGGTGTTGTGGAGATAATTGCTCTGTTGTTTAAAATAAATTACTTTTAAAAAGGTTACACAATACTTGGTTTTGGCTTCTGGATTTAAGCAGATATTGAGGATCTGATTCTCCTGTCTGTGACTCCTGAGTTTCAAATGCAGCATAAAGCACCAAGCTTAGTGATTGAATTGGACACTGGGTGTCCAGATTCAGACTGAAAATCATTAGGAACATAGACAGAGGCAAAGATGTGAAGGAGGGTAAGGGATGGACACCCCACTGGTTGTGTTGGTGAAGAAATCTCATTGCAGTCATGGCTGGGAATCATTTGAGACAAACACTGCAAACCCCTGAGTTACTGCACAGTAAGGAGGAGGGCAAGAATTGAAACAGACCTGCTGGGAGGGCTCAAGCAAAGACAGAGAGAAACAAGAGGTAAACATGGCACAAGAGCTGTCACTTTGGAGTCCCAGAAGAGAGACAGTGATGGAAGAAGAACATGGTGGCAACAACTCTAAGACCGTAGAGGGCAGGGGAAGGTGCAGGAAAGGAAGGAAATTGTACTGTGTGCTAAGCATTTTACTGCAAGCCTGATTACAGGAATACAGTGGGTCAAGAATTCAAAAAAATGTCAAAAATCAGTGTTGTGCAAGGCAGTGAAGAAATGCCAGAAATTAAACAAGTGCTAGTTTTAGTATGGTAAGTCCTCCAGAAATCTGGATGGGAGAAAAGTCAACTGAATGGTCAGGTGGTGAGAAAGCCCAAGCCAGGAGACCCCAAGTCCCAAAGATATATACTGTGAGTAAGATAGTTGCCTTTGCTAGTCAAGATGCAAGGAAGCCATACAGGGTGAGAAAGGGAGATGGCAAGGCAGAGTGACTTTTGACAAGAGAAAAAAAAAATCACAGATATTAATTGAAAGGGGCATCCAGAGATCAACCTCCTGCTTGGAGCAGGGCCATGAGTAGATAAGGTCAGCCATAGCCCTTCCAAGGAGAAGATTCCACAACATTTCCAGCACTGCTGTTCACCCTGAGAAAAGGTTGTTCACTAATGTACAACTCACGTTTCATGTGTTGTGACCACTGCCACTCAGTAACGATATGGCACTGCCGAAAGGACATCGACTGTGTCGTCTTTGCAACCATGCTTAAAATAGTGGAGAGAGAAAAGGTGACTCACATTTCCATTGACTTTAAAGGCCTGAGTGAGTTTGTGTTCATGTTGTCATAGTTTTGTTCCTCCTTGGCCTTCCAGGTGTGGTTTTTCTGTCTTTATTCCCAAGGCATATCAGGAAGTGCTTAAGAGGCTTATCCATGGGGACATGCCGCTCTTCCATGAGGTGAAGGAGGGCATGGCAGAATTGGACCTGAATGCACAGGGATCCAGTGTCATGTTTCACAACTGAGACAGGCAGAAGGCATTTCTTTTGGGGCTCTATAGGGATAGTATAAAGCACGTGCTTCATAACACTTTTCCTATGTTCCTTCCCATTTGGGAAGCAGAGCCAGAAGGGACCCTGGGAGCAGCTGACCACTTGAATGAAAAGAGAAAAGATGCAGGGACAGTCAGCAGTCTCTGCCAGGAGTCCTGCTGTTTCAAGAAAATGTGTTTGTAGTAAGATGCTGTTGGTGTGTACAAGTCCATTAAGAAACCTGGTCCTTTGCTGTCTGTTGTGAATTCATATAGTCAGGAGCATTCTCTGAAAACATGCATGACTGATCAGGACACTCTCTTAGGAGAAAGAGCAGTGACAGGAGTAAATATGACCTGGGAGATTCACATTCATCTCCCAGAAAGCACTTATGGCCATTAGTATTACTTGTATTAGCTTCAGACTTGGTTCTCCCATTCGATCTTGTCTCAAACCAGTGAATAAGTGACAAAGTAAAATGAGAGCAAAGCAGTACAGTGCTAGGCTGGAAATAGTGTTGTAAGGAGGAAAGTTTACAAAGGAGAGGGTTGTGAGGCACATGTGTTTTATTTTCCTAGTTCTATAATGTTGTTAAATATTTTCCAATTGCTGTGGGACAGAGATTAGAAAGTACATGTGTTAACCTCTTTTTAAGCAAAAAAAAGAAGCACCAGTATCAGGAACAAAGGTGATTTTGCAGGTTTATTTCATTGCCAGTTCTGCCAGGCTGCAGAGTTGGTAAAAAACTGACAAGAATGCAGATGAGTAACCTGCCTTGGGGATCAGCATGATCTGAAACCAATGGAGATGCAGCAGCATTCTGCAAGGAGATTTTCCTGGGTTTTCTTCTTCTTAGGTATCAAAACTTTAAAATTACTGGTTGAGCTCAACTCAGTCTGTTCTGAATTGTGGAAGTTCTGGTTCAGAAAGTGCTGAAAAGAGTCAGTAATGTTCTTCTTTGCAGAGTTTGGTACGTAGCGTGTAGTGCTAGCATTTTGGGGTTCTTTGGCCAGGAAAATGAGCCAGAGGCATAATTTTGAGGTTATTTTTCATAAATACTCTCTTGTAACCTTGAGAGATTTGTCAGCAGTACAGGAAAATTAAGGCTATTGAGATGTTCCTTGTGGTGTGTATTTAGTTCATTTTTGTTGTTGCAATAACCTGTTTAGTAATCGAGTTTCTAGGGGGAAGAAAGCCTTCCCAAGAAGAGGATAGTCTTGGTCTTGTTGTGCCTGATGAAGAAGAGGAAAGGGTGATCTGCCAAAAAGATAACAGTAGCACCAAGACTTCGTGATGCCAGTGTTGCCGAACTGGCAGCTGCTGCCTCTGTGCCTTCTTCATTGACTTCCAGGTAACACTTGTGGAAAACTTGTGACAAAAACAGGTCACCAGTCTTGGACATTGCAGTGAAATCAGCTTGACCTTCTGTGAAGGCATCTTGTATCCCCATCCTGCTCAAAGTAGATTTGAGGTCATATTTCTCTTCCAACGTGAACCTGGGCAGATAAACTTCCATGTTCATTTTCTCCATTAGTTCTGGATTTGTCCATGCAGACAAGTTTTCAAAAGTCAATTCTCTTTCTAGCTACAGTAAGTAAAAAGAAAATTAGAAAATTAAAAAATGTTCAAAAACCTGTGCCCTAAGGGCTATTTCTTCTCTTAAATAGAGAACTTTTCAAGAGGTTGTAAACATACAAGAAAAACAGTAATGAAACACCAGTTTGGAGATCTTTTTGACTGAAGGAGAATGTTTTTCTATGGTATATCAATGCAATATTTGAAAAGCTCTCAGTGACTGTCAGGGAATATAGCAGAGCTGCGATAGTCTGGTTGTTTTTCTGTTCCCAGGGCTGTCTTCCCCACATTTTAGAATTCACCGAAAAGTTTTCCCCCGCCCCCCACACAACACCTTAAAAATAAAAATTTCTTAAGGGTTTGTTATGCAAAGGCAGAATCAGGCTTTTTACAGAAGGTGGCAGTGTCCATACATATTAGTTCTGGACATCCTGGAACATAACAGAGGCTGCCCAATTTTTGGTGGGTTTTTTTTGGAATGAAATCATAACTGTCTGAATTGGTGTGGACAGTGGATCTCAGCAGGACTGGCTTTGTGTCTTCATTTTTGTTCTGCTGGAAAAGGGGTAATCTTATGGGGTTTGGGTTACCTGTTTCCAGGACTTATGAACTTTAGCAACCACAGACATGCTGGCTTCCAAGACTAAGAAATCTAGTCTGAGCTTCAAGAGCTTCAAGCTCACAGTACTAGACCAGATTTGGGATTTGCTTTACCTTGAGCCTGATCAGCATCCTCCTTCCTAGAAACATGACTACCACCTGGTCTTTTACCTCACACATGCATAAAGTAAGTAAATAATGACACTTTTACTTTTTCACAGTATTTATGTTCTCAGTTTTTTTACCTTTTGTAAGCCAGAGATGTCACTCGGTAGCAGTATGAACATGCTGAGGTCATTATTGATGTATGGAAGCTCAAGAACATCAGCCTGAACCGATTCTATGTAGTTTAAGTTAAATTTATCTCTCAGGTACATCATGGGCACTGGTTTAGTTGTATGCTGCAACAAATCAAATGGAATGTTTTACATTTGTACTCTGAACAGTAAAAGGACTGAGTTAAAGTAGCACAGTGGATGTTTATTGTATTTACTCTACAAGCTGCCCAGTGTGTCTGAGACATCCTAATGGGTAGGACACAGAACACAGGATCTTCAAAGGACCCCTGCAAGACACTGGAAAGGCACTGGGAGGAATGGCATGCTATCTGAGCTGTCTCAGATGACACCAATTGCAGGAATCTGTATGCCACTCTGATTTGCTGAATGGTTAAAAGTGAAAATGTAAAGAACTAACCCATGCACCTCGTTTTTTTCCTGCCTTTGGAGAATGGAAGCTTTTTTGAAGTCAGCTTCTGACAATTTGCTTGTGCCTCAGGGCCTGGTATGTGTATGCAGTTTTAGTGCTGAAAGTGTGGTGAAATAAATATACTGAATACACTGTATGCTTTAAACGAAATAACTATCTTGCCACATGGATTTAAAGGGTGACATGATTTCTCCCTCCCCCTCCTCTCCCCCCATCTTTTTCAGGTTTTTCCACCTGCAGTGTGGGAAATAGGGCAGTATATTGCCATACCATGTTTATTCTGAAAGGCCTTTGCCTGGTAGCTGCAGCTTCAAACTTCGTTGCCCAGTTTCCTTTGAAGTAGAGTGCATTTATCAGGACTAGCCTGGTGAGTGAATCTACGGATCCATGAGGCAGCAGATTCTGGATTTTACCTGGAGAAAGCAGAGGGACATTCACACATCTGTGCAGTTTCACTGTTTCAGCTGAAGTGCTGGCACAGTTTCTGGGGATATAAACCAGGGAAATTTTAAGTGCTGCCATAGCACTCATCTAGCTTGAGATTATTTGTGAATATGTAGTAACTGGGATAATCTTGATTTACAAAGAAGAATAGCCATATTCCTCATACACTGAGATGGGGGACACTAATTTTAGTAAGAGCTTGTTGGTAGATGAGTAATTTAGGAAAAGTCTGATTTACCTTTCTGAGGTGAATTGTTTACCTGCCATGGGCCCCTTGGGCACAGAGGAGCCAAAATGACTCCTTTTTGATTTGGAGAGGAGAGGCTGGAACTCACCTTCGGTCTGTTGTTCAACGCTGGAATTGATGTCTCTCCTGATTGCATCTGCTGCTCCCACAAAGTCGACTGATTGTGGCTCTGCACTGTAATATCTCTTGGCTAAAAATAAGTATTCCTGCAGTGCAATAGAGACACTTGACTTAGGTTTGCTGCCTGCCAATATGAGTACTACTACAGCCAGAGATAAAAATTACATGGGCACAAGCACAGTGTTTTCTCAAAGGAACAAAGTATTTTTTAGTGGAAACACTCAATTTAAACATTCTCATCTAACTACATCTACAAATCACTCTGAGATTAAATACACATCCCAAAAAACTAAAATTTTAGTGTCCAAAGTCTAAGGAAAAGTGTCATAGAAAATGTTAACATTAAGGGTAATAACATAATTTGCAAATGTAGTGAAAATATTTAAAAGTATATGGCTTATGTTGCCATAGGTAGATCATGAAGATTAAATGACACTGCATAATCTGAATAAAAGTCTTACCTTACTGAAAGGCAATGATTTTTCTCCATATAGCTGGTTGACACTTTTAAGTAGGTAGTCTCTAGTGGGTTGGTTGATTTCAAAGCTGAGTGCTTTAAATCCAGTATGGATATTATCTGATTTGCCAATCTCCGTCTTGGAGAAAGAGAAATAAAAAGGACATTATTCATCTGTTGCGTAAAAATCCTGGTTTTTTCCTTCATGCAGATCCAAGTAAAGTATTTCTCTTCAGGTGATCTGTTACCTATATTACAACAGAAGAGGTGCTCTAAACTGGACATCTATTAAAAGAATCATTTTAAAGTATTAGAAGTTGCAGGTGTGGCATAGACACACATAGACACTCAGTGTGTGGGTATCTTGGAATGCAAGTGTTAAAAGCCTGAATTATGTAACATATTTAGGGGTTTATAAGTGGATATTGTGAAACTTTGGATATCCAGAAAACAAAAGTCAGAATGTAATTCTTAAATTGCATGAGATTTGGCTCTATCACTCCCTTAATTTATGAAAGTAGTGTTACATGGAAGGTTTGCCCCTAAATTTCTTAATGTCTTTCTTTGTCTGTCTTAATTTCTCTGTCTTTCTTAATATTTTGTGCTTTTTGGTTTTTTTATGTTTCAGTAATTGCAGTAAATTCTCTATATTGAAGTGACAGGATTAAATGAATGTGGTTTCAGAGTCTCCAGCGAGCTCAAGGAAGAAGCTATGAATTAGTAAATTAAAAATCTGCACCTGTGCTGTATTCATCTCAGCATTATATCCAAATCAGAGGCACGGACAGACCCTTAAATCTCCAAAGTGTTAGAACCCATAGCACTACCCATAGTGCTAACCATAGCACTCTGTAATTCTTACAGTGAGGGCAAGTGTTACTCATGAGGAACAATCCCTTTCCTGTTCATGCAGTGCAAATGAGATGTTGACATAACCCCTAAAATAAATCTTCCCACCATGGGATTTGGCTGTGGCATACAGATCCATTCATCAAAACTAGCAGCAGTTTGGGTTTTGTGGGCAGACTGAAGGGAAACAGCTCACCTCCCTTAAGAATAACGATGACGGGAAAGAGCAGGGAGAAGAGTTTGATATCACCATCTCTGAATTGTCAACTAGGAAAAAGCCTTTACTGACTCAGAGGGATTACATTTGCTCTTCTGTATTGTTCTGCTATGTTAAATTACATACAAACTGGGACAAGATGCCTGCCAGTATGGCAAAGGCTTATCTCAGGAATAAAATCATTCCTATTTCTCTTAGATTTATTGCAGGCAACTGGTCTACTTTGGAAAAATCCCAACACATTACTTTATATTGTTAACTTCTCAACTGAAATGGTGAAACATATTAAGAATAGGTAGCCTGGAAAAGTTAATGTTCTGATTTTCTTTGTCTTGATGCTGCAATCAAATGTGTGGAAGAGCATCTCTTTGCTTGGGATTAGCTCTCTGAGGTAAGAACTGTGCTACCTTTTGAATAGGAATAGTTTGAGAAAGAAATCTGTCCTCAGAGCTAAAGGAAAATGATCAAAAGATCTATTGATCATCAAATGTTAAATTTTGCAAATTTGAGGTTAGATTATGCAATTCTGTGTAAAAGGGGGAAGCGTGCAATAAGTGTTGCATTAGGTGAAGATATCACACAGTGCTGCACCAATTAATTTTGTGCACTAAATCTGAGGAAGGCAAACATAAGCAAACACAAATGTGGAAGGAAAATACAAGCAGCAGAAAATGTGGCCATGCCCATGGCTTGATCACCAGCTTGGGGGAGATACCTTTTGGAAACATGCACGTCGATTTGATAGACTCTCTTCTGTTCTGGAGTAGACATGCATCCTTATGGTTCTGGTGACATTTTTGGCTCCTTCAGCTTTGTTAAAGTGAAGTACCTGTAGTGGAAAAAGCAATAAGAAATGCAACAATAGAAAATTTGCTGTTTCGGTGAAATTTTTCAGTTACATCAAGGGGACTGGTAATGAGGACAATCAAGCTCAGATTTTATTCTTGTGTCCAGTCCTTACTGAATATGAAATCTTTGTCTAGGTCCCAATGCCCATGTGTACAAAATGGCTTGTGCAAACTAAGCTAAGGGCTGCAGGGCAGAACTATTAATTAATTAAGTACCTGTCCTTTGTTGAGGAATCTGCCTGCTTTTAGTTATGCCCTGGGATGACCTGTTAATACCTGGAAAGAGCCAATTACCCCCAGATGGAATCTACCAAAGGAGAAGTCTTAATGGAGCTCTGCTATGTGTCAAAAAGCCTGAAAATTGTGCAGGCAGTTCCATGCCTTTCTCTGGACTTGTTCACCTTACCCAGGTTACAAAGGGGTGCAAACAACCTTGGAACACTTTTCAGAAGAGCTGAGTCTTTTTGTTTTGTTTTGTTTTCCCTTCATCCTAATAGAAGATCACTCCTTTTTTACCCTACTGGGTCTCTTTTGTCCTGTACATCAGGAGTTAGATCACTGCAGGTGGGACAACTTCTGCCATAGCAGAAGCAAACTTACAAGCCTCCCCTCCTACAACAGGAGCTAGGTACCTGCATTAGGTGTTTGGTAACCATGCATTGGGACTGTTCTCACTGTCCCCTGATGACACTACGAGCTTTGAACAAGTATGACTTGGCAATTTCAGTCAGTAATTTTGCCTCTAAAATACATACCCCAAAGAAAGGGTTGTAGTCCCAATGTGTTTTTTCTCTAATCTTGTAGATGTGGATTTATATTTAGTAAAGTGTAAAATTTGAAATAACTATAGGGGAGAGTCCTCAAAACTCTACACATAATATGGCTTTCCTCTGTTTCATCACAGCAAATTTCTGGTATGGAGGACATTACTCAAAGAGATCAACTCTTTCAGACAGGTACTTTTAGAAGTCCAGACTCACCTGTGCCATCTGATCTGCCGTGTTGCCTTTGGCTCCCAAATAAACAGTAGCCAGGGCAGATGAAATACTCCAAGGAGAGAACAAAATATTCTTGTCATCATCTTCCTGACACTGCTGTTTGAAAAAGTCAAGAGCAAAGCTTGTGTTTGCTTTATTCAATGTATCCATTGTCCTGAAGCTGCACAGAAAGACAGAGAAGATGCTATTAATTGCTATGATTATAGCTATAGCTATGATTGCTATTTGTTTAGAAGTTCCTCTTCACTGTTTGAACTTTTTTGTGATTAAAAGGCTTTCTAAAATTACCTACATGAAGAATGAGGAGCATGAACTATTATAAAGTCACATAGAGTTTAGCATGTCCTGTTTCACTGATTGCAACAGCTATCATTTTAGGGACGAACCAGCCTCTAGCTGTGTTTCATATTTGTTCACCAGGAAATTTATTGCACTGCCCTTTACAGCATCTTGGAGTGACAGTTGATAGTGTTATTTAGCAAAGCCTGGGCTAGAGACCACTGAGAAACTGTCTCTTTTGACAAATTTTATGCTTGAATTTGTTCAAGAGCCTTTTGATGCTCAGCTCTGTAGTGAACAAATACTCTGGTAACAGGAGCAGTCAAACTATTCCTTTAGGTCCACTACAGGTACTTCACTTTAACAAAACTCTCCTTCCTATACTTGAGCAAGCACTGCCCCAATTATTGCATGCTAAGCATCCTGAATTACCTTTCTGACTTCTAAAAATGTCCTGAAACCCTGTCTTACAGCACTAGCCCAGATCCTAGCTTCCCAGTTCTTCTGCAATACAAGCTTTCTATGTTCAGCAGACCACAAAGGCTGCTATTTGTTATTTGCCTTGCAGGTTTAGCTGAGGGTTCTAGTCAGGGACTAAGAGGTATTTTTGTTGGTATAGGATGGCATTAGAATAAAAGATAGCTTGTGACCCAAGTAGCTTGCAAACCAGGAGCTAAACTGGTAATTCTAAGCACTAAAGAGTACAAGAACAAATTACCTGACTTAGGCAAACACAATGGTTCTTATTGTGTTGTGATATATATGCTAGTCAGTGAGCTCTAGAAATTACAGAACTCTGAACAATAAGTTGCTCTTCCTGTATATTTTTAAGACTTTCATCTTCTAGGCTATGCCTGTGCAATCTTAGTTAATTACTTTCCCAAGCATTAGTTGTTTCCAGTTCAGATACCTGCTTCCTTTTTTCCTATTTGTCAACAAAGCAACATCAGCCAAGAATAAGTAAAATAAATAGTATCTAGAAGTCATTACAATACCTTGTTTTGTGCAGGGAGAAACACTGCTGCTCTGGGTGTCTCCAAGGTTTCTGCAGTTCACATGAAGGGTAGGATGGATTTATAGTGTGCTTGGCCGGTTCTGCAAAGGTTCTTATGACTCATGACTCTGCAATGAAGTGTGTCCTATAGGCCACATCCCTGTGGAAGAACTGAATCACCTCAGAGTAGGATGTGAAGTGATGGTAAGAATGATACCATAGAAGAATTTTACAAAAGTGACTGCTTAAGTATTTCTGTAAACACTTTTGTGGCAACAAGCTAGTAACAACTTGAACCCGCACTACTTTGAACAATCTTTCCTTTGTGGTTTGGAGAGTTTAAAAAAAGGCAGTCGCTGACCTACTTTTTTTATGGTTTGTATTACAGAATTTATCTCTGTGAAACAGACAGACAGAAAAAAAAAAGGGACTTCTTATGTGTTTTTCTACTGCCTGCTTCCTTCTGACAAAGTATTTGTCATTCCTGGTGGGTTTCTGTTTTGGAAAAATGGGTTTTGTTAATCTTGGAGGATTCTAAGACTGTACAGCCAGGGAAACTCTGTAACTGTGAGATAGGGAAGGTTAAGACTCAGGCACCAGACCCTGACTTGTATTAGCAGTGGGCAACATCACTTGAACTTAGTGTGGGTCTTAGATTAGACTTCATTTCTATTTCCCCACCCAGTCTGGAAGCTGTTTGACCCATGTAGCACGTCAGAGATCTATTCCTTATTTTCCATTCCAGAGATTAATATTCTGTCAAATCTTCTTTTTCTTCTTTCCTGGGCTACTAAAATACCTCCTTCCCTGATTTTCCTTTGCAATCATGGTGTCCCATCTTCTGTGGTCCTTCCTCTATCTGTCCATCCCTACTCTGACTCCTAACTGAAACACCCTTTAAAATCCTATCTTGCCCTTTATTTAATTTTTTCTCTTTGCACTGTTGATACCTCCACCTTGAAAACCTGAGTAGGAATTGGATACCTCCCCAACACTGAGCAGGACTCACTCACAAAGTCTGCTTCCTCAGCATAAAGTGCCTTTGGAGAGCTTTCTTCTGACCTTCTGTCTCTAAGCATACATTTAACATGGATTTATGTTGTAGGACAGAGGTTTGCATGAAGGATCTCATAATGAGGAATGAACCATAGAAATACCTGCAAAATTTGGTGCAGGGCATAGGAGGGCTTAGCTGAAAAGGATTCCTTGACAATAGTGAAACTTCTGTATCAATGTAACTTGGGAATTGAAAGCTTTGCTAAAGTTGCTTTCCTACCTGTGAGGAGCCACATTACTTTAACTGGATGGCGTTTTCCTGCCCCTTGGATATTTTGAAATGGTAGCTACACAGAAGGGACATGTTCCAGTGTGAGTTGTAATTAGATGTATCTATTATGTTTTACAGAGAGCAGCATAGTGTAGGAGAGGTATTCACTGCAGAACTAATTGCTCCCATAGCGCCTGGGAAAATTGTGATCTCTTTACATTGGTCTCAAATGGTTTCCAAAGCGTAAATTATTTGAGTGATCTTTGCAAATTTAGCCCTGTTGTTGAAGAGTGATAGATACCCTGAAAATACTTCATCCTTTAGAGCAATTAGTGTGGATTTTCTGGTTATAAAGTGGGGTGAACTTAATTTGCTAACTAGTGCTACTGCTTGCTGCCTTACAAGTGACTGAGGTGTTCTGTTCACACAGAAATGCTGGGTTAGGCTGAATGAGAGGTTTGTGCTTTTGCACAAGGTTTTACAGCTACCTTTTTAGAACACCTCTCGAATGGCATGGCTGGTGGTTAGGACATAAAAATAAGAAAAACATACTGAGTAACTAAAATTATACTAATCTCAGAAGACAAAATATGCTTTATAGAAGTGATGGGTTGATAATATTTTGTAATATCCATTTAAATTAGCATCACTGGAGGACACAACTCACTGCATGGTGCTACTGCTGACTCAGTAGCAGTGGTGCTCCCACTCCTTACTAAGTCAACACAGCAGCACACTAGGAGACTTATATTTATGTTAGTAGTATCCTTCCTGTGGGAAGTAAACCTGTGCTCCCTTTCACTGCAGTCATTCATGTTTCCATTTGGTTAGGGCAAATATTGGCAGGGTACATAAAGGTGTTTTTTTTCCCTCCAGTTTCAGTGTAACTTTGCACACGTCATTTTGACTACACAGTGTGTTGCTCAGCTCATTAGTGCCTGGGTTCAGGAGTAGGTGGTATGTTTGGTGTCTGAACAGAACATTATAAAGTGCCCTATGAAGTTTCTTAAGAGTCTTGAGAAAAAGACTTGCTGTCACAGAAAAGTGGTAGCTTCTGCCCTCACACAGTATTTTTAGGATACAACTTTCCATGGCTAGTTTTCATGCCCATTGGTAGCTTATTTTTACTATCAACTCTGTATAGCTCTTGGAAATCTGATTTAATTCACAACTAACGTGTTCTATATTTCAGGTAGATCAAAAGAAAAAGTGGCGTTTGAAGGAAAGCTCTTTAGTTTCCCTGACATCCTCAAGTATTTTTTACAAGTACAAGCACTGTTTATTTACTTGGCAGGCGACAGCAGGGAAGAATTTCTGATTCACCCAGCAGAGCACTCCAGCCAAGTGTTTGACTCAGCCAGAGATGGCCAGTAGATTTTAAACATGAAAGATTTTTAAATACCTCCAAACCTTTAAAAAGACTTTAGGAGATACAAGAAGCATAGGGAGGAAAAGAGTTTTGAAATCTGCTAATATATTAATCCCTTTGTAGGTGTGATGTATTTTTTTTGTTTTAAATCTCTGTGTGATTTAAATTTAAAAACTGTAAGGAGGACAGGGGCACAGAAATTGAGAAAATAGTAAGAGTGATTGATAAGTGCTCTACTCTGCGTTCATGTGGCCTCTCCTTGAATACTGTGTGCAGTTTTGGGCACCACAATATAAAAAAGACATTGAGCTGTTGGAGACTGTCCAAAGAAGGGCTGTGAGGATGGTGAAGGGCCTTGAGGGAAAGCCTTATGAAGAATAGCTGAGGTCGCTTGTTCTGTTCAGCCTGGAGAAGAGGAGACTCAGGGGAGACCTCATTGTGGTCTTCAACATCCTCACGAGGGGAAGTGGAGGTGCAAGTACTGATCTTTTCACTCTCATGACCACTGACAGGACTTGAAGAAACAGCATGAAGCTGAGTCAAGGGCGGTTTAGGCTGGATGTCAGGAAGAGTTTCTTCACCTAGAGGATGACTGGGCACTGGAACAGGATCCCTAGGGAAGTGGGCACAGCACTGAGCCTGTCTGAATTCAAAGAGCATTTGGACAACACTCGCAGGGCACATCGTGCGGCTCTTGAGGTGTCCTGTGCAGGTCGGACTCAATGATCCTCATGGGTCTCTTCTACCTCAGCATATGATTCTATGACTAGAAACATAACATTTTCTGTGCTAAGGAGGGCTCTTTCCTGGGTGATAACTCTGTCGTAGTGTAACTGAGAGCATGGCATGAGCTGTACCTAACACTGTCAACTGAAAAAAACCCTATCTGCATCACCTAGACTGATTATAACAGATTTTGGGCTGTGCTGTAAAGGAATTTTATGTGTGATGGTAACTTTTCATCAAACTGAAATCTAATATAGTTTTTAAGTTAAAGAGATATTAATTCTTTGAGTATCGTTTTTCCTTTTAAAGCTTTGGTCGATAATACACGTGTCTTTATTTTGAAACAAAGTAGATAGTGATCTGTTGTGCACCTCCTACAAGTAAATTTGCAAGCCTTCCCTTGCCAAGCAGTCCTTGCTGACATACTCTAACACTATGTAAAACCTTGTGAGTTCCCAAAGGGTGTGGTGAGGTTCCTGTATAAATATTATTGAGGCATTTTGTTCCACACCTGCAGAGGCAAAGGTGTGGTAAAATTTGACAGTCCCAGCAGAATTCCTCTTACTTTAGTATTACTTCTACATGCTTTAGCTTAGGCACTGTAATTAATAAAGGCAAAGTTTGTCCTGAGAAGTTCTGCTCTGGTAAGAAGCACAGCACTTCTGATAAAGGACTGATTTGCGTATCTGAAAAGAGGCAGTTTATCTGTGAATGAATACACATACTGTTTCCACACGTGCAAGGGTGCAGTTTTCCTTTGAATGACTCAGGTGGTGAGCATTTTAAAAGTATCGCAGGTCACAGATGACATCAAAACTGTGAAGAGTGGCCTTAATTTCTCAGCCATGATACACAGTTCTGCATTATGAGTAATGATGTATGTGTGGCTTGTGTGCACTGTGGCTGAAACGTGTCATTTTTCCAAAGAAATCTCTCAAAGGGTGGAACTGTATGTCAGCTGCACAGCTACTGAATCAGAAAGCTGATCCCATCTTCCCCTTCCAGTGCAATATTGAAGGATGTGCCACATTATGAGGTGAAGGATGTGAATATCACGTCAGTGTGTCTTCAACATACATTTCTAAATGGGTGCCCATCCTAAACAGGAGCCTTGTGCTGATGTGTCAGAGCAGAATATAGAGGAAAGACTCTCTTTTAAGAAAGCCATTTAGACATTTGCTCTGTTTTTCATACAGTTTGATTGAAAATATTCCTGCTTGGTGGAATGACCTGGAGTTTCCCAAGGCAGTTGGTGTTTTCATGAGGTTCATCAGGAGAATTTTCCCAATAATCACTTGACGATGTGTACAGAAAATCTTTGCTATTCACTGATCTTCTTGGAACTTGCTGCCCCTTCATAATTTCATGCTTTTCAGGCAAACCTTGGAACTAATCTAAAATACCGGGTTAAGTGCGCATACAACAGCATTAATGCTTTGTCCTGGAAGAGGGAGACCCCAAAAATGAGGGCTTGGAGTGGAATTTCCCCTTTGGATTGACAAGGACCTCGGCTAAGCTGTAGTGTCATAAGCATTACTTGAACATGTCTCATCAATGCCTTTGCCATTGCATCTTTCCATTTCTCACATTCCCTGCCTGTTGCAAAAAGGACCTAAGTCTCTTGAGACCTGACATCCTTTGCATGGTTCAAGTTAGCAAGCTTTTCACAACCAAGGAGAAATTAATGACCTGATTCATGACAAGTAATACAAGATGATCTCATGTTCATTTCTGCTCTCAGGTAAAATAAGATAGAAAGTTTTCATTTTGTTCCTCAAACTTTTGTGAGAGTGGCAAAGTGTGAATTTGCAGGGTATTGCACAGAGGACCTTCTTTTAAACTATCCTGATGACCATCTGCTCTTTACCAAAGCATTTCCTAACTGTTTTGATTCAGCTGTAAGGAGATCTTCATGGCTCTATTATCTTTTGTACTGATATCTGTGGCTGTTTTAGCTCTTTGAAAGCCAAAAGCAGAACTCTCTCTGTGTAGTTTAAAACTAGTGCAGTAGTCCCTTTCAGCTGCTTTAGACTTTTTTTTCTTCTTGGTGTATCACCCTTACTTTTCTAGACCTTTGGCTTAATCTTCCTTAATATCCTTTATCTTTTTTAATATCCCTTGCTTCTGTGGTTGCTAATTCCTTGTCTGGGAACATAGACAGACCAACACATAGGTCAAGACCGATTTGAATTCAGTGGAACACAGGCAACATCAGGCTAAGGAAAGTTACCAAAAGATGTGTAAGGAAGGCAGAGCAATGGCTCTCTGTGGCTGGAGGAAGGGGCTCTCCCCCCACCTCATGCAGATGCAGCTGAGATGCAGCGTGGCCCCTGTAGCTGACACAGCATAATTTCATAGCAGATGGTCCCTCCAGGCAGTAGGAGGGGTAAACTGTCCTCCCACTTTCTTCCTCTCCCTGACATTTCTCCTCTTAGAATCAAGCCTTGACTCCAGCCCTGCTCTCTTCCCTTACTGCCCACAGAAGTAGAGATTGCTGAAGGGCATGGAGGAAAAAGGAGGGCATGGTAAGGGTGGGGATAGTCAGTATCTTGGGGAAAGATGGTTAATGAACCACATCCAAGGGAAATGAGGCAGAATGAAAGAGAAAAGAGGGAAGAAGAAAGAGGAACTGCTCCTGCATACAGCCCTGTGAAGTTCAACGATTCCTCCTCTGCCCCCTTTGATCTGTAATTCCATTCCTTACAAAAACACCTCTGGCACCTCACTATTCTCCCACTCCTTATTGGCGTCTTATCAGAGCCACTAAACTGGAATTTTACCTGTGTGACTAAGAAGTCAGCCTTCCTTGTAAGGATTTGCTCTCCTCTAGGAACCTTTTCCTGTTCTCTGAAGGTGCCACCAATAGAAATTCATTGTTTGCCTGCTGTGGGATGCTATTGCTAGCATTTAGAAAAAGTAGGAAAGTGATGAATGAGTTAAAGAAATAAGGACATAAAATCAGTTTGGATTTGTTTTTTCTGGGAGTAGAATGCAATTTGAGACTGTTTGTTCCTCTCACAAGACAGTTGGATTATATGGTATTAAACTCTTTTTCTTGGGAAGTTCAATAGTGTAACAACAAGGAAATAGAGGCCAGGTGCAAACAATATCCCAGTGATATTGCCATATAATAAAATGTAGATAAAGTATAAATTATGTGTAGCATGAAGCTATCTATTACCTCATTTTTGTTTCTAATCATTGTTAGGAACAAAGGAATTTCCTAGGAATTTCCTGTTCACATGGTTGACTAAACACTCATTGGGATTTTCAGAGGTGTTCTGCATTGGCTCCAAGAGGTTTAAAAGTAAGGGAAAACAGTGAGAGCTTTGTGGGCTGGACATGGGAGAATCAAAATGAAGGAACTGGTGGGGCTTATTTTCACATGTGGCCAACTCTCGTTTGGTGAGAGAAAACTAAGCTGGCTAGATAGTCTACACTACTTCTACATTAGTAATATTTGGATTAATGTTTAAAATTAAACTAGTCCTAGCACTGTGGATTCTCCAAATTTAAAGATATGCAACATTTGGTTGGGAAGGGCCCTGATGTGTTTCTGAAGTTAAGACCAGGTGACTGTCAGCTGCCCATTCCAACACACGTTACTCTCTAACTCTGTCAACTTCAGGAGACTAATTTTTGCAAATAAATGACTTTGTTCAACCAAGCAATATTACTTGCATTTTTATGTATTAGAACAGTTAGTACTGGAATAAACAGTAAGGCCTCAGGGTCAAATTCTGTCATCTCTATGGAATTACCTTCCCACTGTAAGACCACAAGAAAGCAAGCAAGTGTGGTCTTGTATCAGCACAACTCACTAATACTTTGAATGCATGCTTGAAATTACAAATATATGTGGGGTGTGGTGGTAGAGCAATAAAAGCCTCTAATGACAGATCCTACAGCTGTGAGTATGAGCCTTCTTCCATACTTGTGCTGAAAGACGTTCTGTGGGCAAACAAGAGCATAATCCACCTGTACTTCATGACACAGCAGAAAGCTGGAGTCTCTAGGACATGATGCTAACTGTTTTGCTTCTTTGAGGATGGTGAGATGAAGCTGTAGCCTCATTTGCTGGCACAAAGGAGAGGATTTGTTCCATGCTGCGTGGTGGAGGTGTGATGTCTGGCACGTAGCTTGGGGCTAGATCCAGGCAGGTTCCTCTAGGGGCCTGGACTTTGCGTGCCTGTTATTACAGAAGCTACAGTACCTCAGAGGTAGAAGGCTATTGAAACTTTTAGCATTCAAACAAATATTTCTCTATCTGGGATCTGAGGACTCCAGCATCCATTCCTTAATGGTGGTATGATTTGCAAAATTCCAAAATGGTTTCTGAAAACAGGACTAGGAACACATGGGTTTTTTTTTTCTTTTAAGGAAGTGACTACTGAGGACAAGAATATGGCTGCTTGTTGCTGTGCTGGCAGCTGAAGTCAACAGAAATCAGGAGGTAGCACTGAAAATATCTGTCTACGTACAGGAGCAGATGAACTTTTTGTGTCTTCTGTTTGTGAAGTATGCTTTAATTGACAAAAACTAAAACAGCCTGGAAATACTGCAGTTTTAGAAAAAATCTGCTGAAATTTAAGTGTCTTTAGCAATTTAGGTGCCCTATTTCCATGACCAGATCAACAGAAACTCTAGGACCATAGTAAACACACTGTTAGGTCTCTTGCAATGTTTCCCCATTGTTATCTCTTGATCAGCAATCAGCTAAGATAAAAGAAAGTGAAGGAACATATCTGAACTGTTTACATACCAGGGAAGGTGGTGTCATGTTATCTTTGTTCTTTTGCAAGATCATCTTTGCTACCAGCAAGTCGTGTCCCCTAGGTCCTGCCAAAGTATGTGTTATTTTGGAGGATGGAGCAGGGGAAGCCAAAACAAGTAGAACAAGTAGATATTGTGTGGTGGAACTGACAAAACATTCCACCACAGTTCTCCTAGCACTGGTGCTATGCTGTACATACTGGAATCAGGTAAGAGCATAGCCTTCTTGCAGTAACAGCACCCCCAAAATCTTTCTGTTTCACTCTCCTGGTGCTTCTTTGTGACAGTTCCTCACAGTTCTGTTTCCTTTCTTGCTTCAGTGTCAAAGAGATGAATAAACAATTCCAGAGAAAAACTATAACTCACCATAGACATCCCATCTCCTAGCATGATTATTCTCTTTAGCTTCTGAATAAAAACCCATAAAGCTTTGTAAACACACCATAGAGATAAGTAAAAAACTCCTTCCCATTTCCCATTCCCCTGTATTCTCTGAGGCAATGCTGTGTCTCAGTGGCATGTTGATACTGCACATATCCAGCTGCCTTTCAGGCTGCTTATCAACTGCTGTTTCAGAGAAACTGGATGAATCATGTTTTGTGCAGAAATTGTTGCATCTTACTAGTCTGAGTAGCATGCATGAGGGAGTATGGGTCACACAGGTCCCTTCCTGGCAGAAAATTGGTGTCAATATTCTGTCTTAGCCCTGAGTTATGACAGACTCATTCCTCACCCCTCTGAAATCAACGAACCAACTCAGGCAGAAGAATCGCAGAAACATAGAATATTTCAAGTTGGAAGGGACTCATAAGGGTCACTGAGTTGAACTCCCTGCTTCTCACAGAACTATCTATAAATAAACTGTATGACTAAGAGCATTGTCCTGATGCTCTTTGAACTCTAACAGGCATGGCACTATGACCACGTTCCTCGGAAAGCCTGTTCCAGTGACCAACCCTCTGGAGGAAGAAACTCTTTCTAATGTCCAGTCCTGATACAGCTTCATTCCATTTCCTCATGCCCTTGCTGGTCACCAGACAGAGAGCAGCACCTCCCCCTCCCCTGCCCCCAGTGAGGAAGTAGTAGGCTGAGATGAGGTCCCCCCTCAGCCTTCTCTTCTCCAAGCTGAACGAGCCAAGTGACCTCAGACACTCCTTGTAAGTTCTGCCCTTGACAGCTTTCACCATTTTGGTTCCCCTCCTCTGCACACACTCTTAGAGTGTGACGTTCTTCTTATATTGTGGCACCCAAAACTGCCCCCAGCACTCGAGGTGAGGGTGCCCCGGTGCAGAGCAGGGACAATCCCCTCCCTTGCCCAGCTGGCCACGCTGTGCCTTATTCCCCCCAAGACACCCCAGGTTGGCCCTCCTGGCTGCCAGGGCACTGCTGACTCATGTTCAACTTGCCATCCACCCAAAGCCGCAGATTTGCACACATAGCCAGGATTACCCTGTCCCAGGTGCGTTTAAAATACTCCAAATGAAAAGCATTTGCTTAAATAAGTTTTTATTATGATTAAAGGAGCAAAAGTGTACATCCACAAGACCCATTGTATACAGGGATAGGATACATGGAGAAAATTTGAACAGCAACCTGCCATGCTTGGTCATGATGATTGACCTAAAAAGGCTTAAGAAGAAATATATGAATATATGAATTATAAGATTCCTATAATGTATCCTTAGAAAGCGAGGAAGAGCTTTTCAGTATCAAGGGTAGAAATAAAAATCAATTTCTTTGTCAGAGTAGGTATGGTTGGTAGTAGTTTAGAGTTTAATTTAGAAAATTTTGAGTGACTTATTCCAGAGGAGTCACAATTTGTCTGTATAGAAACCTGGCTCAGTTAGAAGACTGCATTTTTTTTCCCAAAAAAGGTGATGTGTTTTTTCAGTGTGATGATTCAGCACTATTATTGTTAAATTGCACCAGGAACATCTCTGTTAATGCTCATGCTTTCTTTGGGTCAGATTTTCATTCCTGTAATTCTTCATCTATGAGTAAATAATAATACTCAGAAGAAAGGAAAGGCAAATGACCTCTGCTTTCCTGGCAAAATTTCTCTGCCTTAACTTTTTTTTTTTTTTAAATAAAGAATTCTGGTTTTAGAAAATATGGATAAAAGAGAAAGTTTGTGTTTCTTTTTACCCCTTGATACTGCAGCACCTTGGGTCTTGCTGTGGGGAACAGAAATTCTTTCAGCTTTCCTCTCTTTAAGGGGAAAAGCATCTGCCAAAGAACAAGATGCTGTCACTTGGGTTGTGCTTGATCAAGAAGAGGAAAGGGTGGTCAGCCCTAATCTCTTCAGAGACACTTGTGGCATCTACCCCAGCTTCTGATGAGCCTGCCACCTTACTGCCTGCTTCATAGAGCTCCACAAATGCCTCATGGAATGCTCCAGACACCTTCAGGCTCTCTGCTGAAGAGATGCCAGACAGATTGGCTGATGAGCTGAACAGGTCGGTGATACCCAAGGATTTTAAGACAGATGTGAGGTTATATTTTTCCTCGATCTTCATGCGAGGGAGATAAACCTTAATCTTCCTCTCTTCCATCTTACTAGAACTGGTCCACTCCTTGAGATTTTCAAAGGTGATTGCAGTCTCAAGCTGCAAGGAAACAAACAAATTAGATCTCTGGGATGAGAGCAAAACTTCTTTTGTAGCAATGGAGTACCATTTGAGTTTTTTTCTTCTTAAACTGACTGCTTTTGTTATGGTGTGTTTTCTGGGTTTGTATGGATTAATGTAATGAAGAGGAAAATAAACCATGACTCTCTCTTCTCTGTTCTGCTTCCTATTTCTTTAATAGGCTCACTGGCAACTAATAGGCTTGATTAGATGGCTACTCAGCAAATTTCCCAAAGCCTATTTATCTTCTTTTCTTCAGAAATATATTCCAAAAGTCATTCTGTGCTTATGAGTTGTAAGCTCTATCTACATTTAAGACCTCCAAGTAAGGAAGTGTTAATGTTTTTACTGATACCTGAAGTATTAGTAAGCATTAGAGGCATTTGAACACAGCTACATTTCTTCAGTAATAAATGAGCTTTCTTCAGTTATTACTGAAGAAATTTAGCTGTGTTCAAATGACTCTTTATTTTTATAATTTAGGGTCTTTGGGTTAGCGTGCAATCATTTCAATGAACTCAGATTTATTGCATAACTTTTCCTATTCAAACTGCATTCCTGCTAATGGCTATATTCTTTTCATATCAACAGTAATATGTCATGTATGTTTTACTTTCTGAAATTGCTTTAACCATTCCAGTACTCATATTCAATTTTTAAATAGTTTAATTTTTGAAGGCATGAAGGAAGCATGTTGAAGGCTGTCAAACCATTCAATAATTACAAATACTCAAGCTAAGATGAACTTCCCAGTAAGTTCCTCAGTATGCAGAAATTGAGGTATAAAAGCTTTGGAGCTTAAGCTGCTGGAGTAACAGCTGCTTATCTGAGAAGAATCTGTTCTGCAGTGACAAAAATTTAACCCACTAAAGCAGTTGCTTAGCAATTCATCCTCACACAAACTTTTGCAGGACCACTGAGACAGCTGCATGCCTCTATGCAACAATTCCATGCTGCCAATATTCACATCTGTGCTAAGGATCTGCTTTAAGATAACTTTATTGTGAAGAGCTTCTTTGCACCGAAAATGTCACTGTGTTTATGGTTTTCTGAAACCCAGCTGCCAGGGCCATACCTGCTCCAGGCCGGAGATGTCATCAGGCAGCAGCACCCACAGGCTCAGCCGCCCACTGGCATATGGAAGCTCCAGGATTCTGCATTTCTCAGAAGGGATCTCTGCCACTTTAAACGTACCAGTCTGAGACATCATCTGCACAGGTTTGCTTTCTTGCTGCAAAACCAAAGAAAAGAATATAGTTTTCAGAAAGATTATTCCTAGAGTGTAGAAATGCCTACTTTATGGTTAAAGCTGATAATTGCTCTTTTAAATGCCTACTTTATGGTTAAAGCTGATAATTGCTCTTTTTCAGGAAGATTGTACAGCAACTTGTCTACTCCCCTCATAAATTCTAGAAGATGACACCTTTGAAGTGATGTATGCCCGCATACCTCAGAAATTCTGAAAGGAACTGTCTGGGTATCTTCTTCCTTAAATGCTTTCTCCCACAATCCCTTGAAGTAGATGGCACTGACCAGGACCATGTCAGTTTGTGAACTCACAGAGCTTGGTTGAAGGATATTTTTGATGGACCCTTTCAAAATGCACAGGAAAAGAGAACATGTATAATACATCTGTGTATAACACATCTTACTTGGCAATTACAGCGTTAAATGGAGGGTAAAGAATTTGTGGGAAGGATGGTGTAGGGCAAGGACATTGCTTTGGTTTTGTCGCTGTTGTAGTTCCAAGGCTGATTTGCTTACTGCTGTTGGCAATGGTTGTTGTTTCTCTCCCTATAAAGAATTATAGTGAGAGATATAAGATCCAGAGATATACTTGATACAAAATTAGCATATTTTGTGTCTACAGGAAGAACCATTGGAACCTTGTATCCCAGAATGGTCTCCCAACCAAACATTTAATACTTTTTGCTTCAAACAAAAGTTGAAACATTGGTGTCAAACAATTTGTCAATGTGTAAAAAGCATATTTTAGTGCTGTCCCTTTTATCAGATCTGGAAATATTTTACATAGCCACAAAGCCTCTACAGATAGAAAGAGTCTTCTCTATCTAACCGGGGTGTGTCTGAGGAAAAAAAAAATTTTATAAGATATTTCTGTATCTGGGATCTGACCTCTTATCCAGGAGAAGGAGCAGAGGGAGAGGTTTTGGTTCTTCATTACCTGACTTAAATGTTCTCACATGTTATTCAAACATGGTGGCAGAAGGGAAAATACCTATGCTGACATTTGGCTTCCTCTTACCATTTGTCTGACTTTCAACCCAGGAATTTATGAGCTCTCTGGACTTTTCTGCAGCTGTTTGAAAGCTGATAGATTCCAAACCTCCCTGATACAGTTCCTTCACACATTGTATGTATTCCTGCAAAGAAAGAGTATCCATTTTCAGATCAGAATGCCAAAGCATTTTGCAGATGTAAAAGGGAAGAATGAAATTAACAGATATGAGCAATCTGCTTATTAAGGCTAATCAGTAAACCATGAGCTAGTTCATAAGCATCTTAAGATTAGACATGCATTGTTTCAAGCAAGAGTATATGCCCATGTTTTTAAAAAATATTTTCCAGAACTGAGTTTAATCTAAAACCAACATTCATTTCAGTTAAGTAGGGTTTTTTTTTTCTCTTTGCCCACTTTTAAATTTTTTTTGCAATGGTATTCTCCTTGAATTTCAAATTAAATGTTCCTTTCAATGGAAAACCTTGGAATATTTTTTAGAACCTGAAGTTATTTTTTCAGGTTTGTTTTCCAAGTTGAGAAAAGAGTTGGAGTTATCTCTTCTCAGCAATAGTTACCTTTATTAATTATACCTTGACTTGACTGGATCTTTATTGTACTTTGCACAAACATCACTTTAGTTAGTCACATTTTTTCTCAAGACTTTCAGGGGTTAGGGCTGTGATAGAGAGATTCTTTCCATATGGAAGAAAATTTATTTAGCAGAACCTAGACTTCTGACAGTGCTTTTTGCATTACAGAAAGTTACGGTTTTGACATTCAGATCAGATCTTAGAGCAACTCACCGGCAGAATTGGGTATTTCTCTTCAGCATAAAGTCTGCGGGCAATGCTGATCGAATAATTGTCACTTGGTTTGGTGATTTGGGTGAAGACGTCCTTAAGTGAAGTGTGGATGCTCACAGATGTGCCGCACTGATTGACACGAATACAAATAAAAATACAGATGATGTTATCCTAGTTTTAATGATGAATAGGTATTACATACTATATGAAAGGAGTAGAATAGATCAGATGCTCCTGCTTATAAAACTGTTCATCCTATGTTGATGTAGTAATTTTGTAATATACAATATACAATTCAGTGCTTAAAATTACAGTTTCTACTGTGATTTCATCATACCATTCTGGGGGGGCTTTTAATTACCTGCTACAGTAATCTAGCTTCAGCAGATCAGTTCCCAACCACTCCTGCTTAACCACTCACCCAGCTACTTTGCCTAAATATACAAATATCTATAATTTCACCTTATTGGCCCAATATTATGGTGATGGATTTCATTTTATGCTTGCTCTGAATTCTCTGTTGCCCACCTTCTCTGTTCATTCTTATGAATGAAGTGTTCCCCCAAAAGCTGGATGAAGAGCACTAGATGCACATTGGAGTAGGGTTGGAACTGCTATGGGACTGCTTTATCTGATAGATTTTGCTCCCAGGAGAAACTGACATAGAGAAGGGATCAAATTGTTTCTGTACCTGAGATTCAATACTCTCTCCAAATCCTGGGATTTTATCAAAGTGGATAGCCTGTAATTAAGAAAAGCAGTAGTTGAAATAACTGGTATGACAAGAAAAAGGTTATGCAACTGAGATTAACACATAATGTTTGAAGCAAACCTATTGACTAACTGAGAATGACTCAAAAAGTACAATCTATCTGTTCCATCTCTGAATAGCCATGCATACTGCTGCCTGCTTAGATGATCCTTTCTTCTATTGAGCATCTAGGATTCAGCTCCAGTGTGTGCTATCAATAATGCCAACCTTCTTATAGGTAACAAGCCAGCCACTCTCTGTGAAGATAGTGAGAGCTGTAGGAAACACATGAAACACTTTGCAGTCTGTGGATATGTTTTGGCTCTTTCTCTATACATTTTGTCTCCTTTCCCTATTCCAAAAAAAGGGTCACTAGAATGTGAGAATTCTACTCCAAACTATGATAAAATTTAAATCCAATCTCAAGATTTCAGGCTGATGCATTTGTTTAACACTGTGGGAGTTTCAGGTGGCCACAGCTTTTGATAACTCTGGATCCACATTTTTTAGCCTCTGAGGGACATTATCATATCATTAAGGGCTGTGGCTCTGTTGAGCAGCAGGAGGGTTTAAATCCTAAATGTAGTCTCACCTTTTCTATCTGAGCCTTGGTGTTATCTTTTGCACCTATGTAGACCATGGAGAGGGTTGAAATGATGAGCAGAGGGGAGTAGCAGACATTCTCCTGGACACTCTGGCTTCTCAGCTCCCTGAATATGTCACAGCAAACTTCTGTGCTCACTGGACCGATGGAGGCCATTGTGCAGCAGTATTGCCTAGAGCAAAGAGCAGAAGTACAATAGCAATGTAATGATGGGAATAGCATACACACACAGCACATGCACTTTAATAGGAATTTTCAGGCTATAAAATATGAACAAGTAATTTGGAAATCATTCTATGTTAACATGTCTGTTGCTATGCTCACCTCTCATGCATGTTAGAAACTCTGTTTTCACAAATCTGTTTCCTTCTGCATTTCGATACATTTACCTTTTTTAACAGTTCCTCAGAGCTCTGGAATCTGTATGTGATTTCTGTTTACCTTTTCAAAGCAGTCAAACAACATTTGCCTGTACTCATTTTCATTCACTGAAGGCTAAAATTCCTTAGTACTTTGTAGTAGCTTGATGAAAACAAGAAAATATTATGTCTTTCATATACTTGCAAAGCTGGAAATTTAAGCACAAATTATATTTCCATTTAGTCTAGGTCTGGACAGATATAGGTAAAAGCAGAGGCTAGCTATTTTTATTTTCAAAAATAAGTAGGTGTAGTAAAGGATCTATTTGTTGCACAGTACTTACTGTCGGTAGATCTTCAAAGGCCTGTAGCTTACTCTTGTTTAAGTAATGGAAGCATGGACAGGCAATATAATTTGTCTAAGGTCACCTAATGTAGGAGCAAGACTGATGCACAAAATTCATGTTTCACTGTATTGTGCTTTCAGATATAGCTTGCTTTGTATAAATATGCTGTATTTTCTCAGACTATAACCTGTCTGAAAAATTAAATTGCTGTTTTTCAAAATCCAGCCCCTTATGTAGGAGCTAAATGCTAGGATCTCAAGTTTCTCTTTGTAGTGTTAAACTCTACAAAAGTGTTTTGTGGCTGGCCTCTTGGATATACACATACAGACACATACATTTTTCTCTCACTTTCCTTTCTGTATACATGTTACCACTTACAAGTTATTTAAAAATTGTACATCTGTCCACCCACATACCTTTTTATGTTGTGTTCACCAACTGTATTTTTCAGGAATGCAACTCTTTGAGAAATTTCACACTAAAATAAACTTATCAAATTCACTGAACACCACAGTTCTGCTCTCAATGCACTCTTTTGAACCAGAGGTCAAGCAAGGAAACTTATTACTTGTCTGTCAAAATCAATCTTAAAAGATACAGAACGGGAAGATAAGATGGTCTGAAATAAAATCATGTTTTGAGCACAAAATAACATTTTAAGCACAGAGAATAACTTTAAAAATCTCCCCCAAACCACAAACATTCAGATTTTACACATAATAAAATAGTATAGAATGCAAATACACTGGTGAGATTTGTAGAGAATATCATGTAAATATTCTGTCCTGAAAAATATCAAACACAAGACAATAACTTCTCTCTTTTTAAGTTTAGTCAGAACCAAGAAATAATGCAGTAAGAAGGCAAATTTTCCTAGAGAAATGCTTACCTTCAAGCTTCAGCACCAAAGACAATACAGCTTTCCAGCTGTATGTGGGTATATTGGCTGAGCCCTTGGGAATTTATACAGTCTGAGTTGTGACCCACCCATTGCTGTCCCTCAGAAGTTTGACTTTTGACACCATAAAAATAAATTAATGGTATGAGGTCAGTTTTTTGTTTCAATGGGTTTGGGTTTGATTGAAGGGAGAACAAATATTAGTATTTTATTCTGTGTTACAGTGCTTTCCACCAGTACATCAGGACCATTGGGCTGGAGAAAATGCTGGAAAATAATGCCTCATTTGCAATGAGATACTGGGATGGCAGTAAAAACCAAAAAATGTGAAAACCTTAGTGATGTCACACATAATTAGCAGTTATTAGTCAATACATTAATAATTAGTCAATTATTGTTATTATGGTTGTAGTAATAGACCAGAACTCTCTTTCAGTTAGTCCTTTCTGAATGTACAAAATGCAGCCATGCTAGACAGAAGAGATGGAAGGACAGGACTTAGCCTTTTATTCTTCAAAAAAATTGGGGAAATAAAGTAGGATGCATGTGAAAAAAACAATTGAGATGAAAGTCAAAAACAGGAACATTTTCTTTGAGAAGCTGGAATATTTATAAAATATCTTTCTATGAATGTGGTTTTATAGCAAAGTATTTTATTCTCAGGGGTTAACAGCAAAACATAACTCTAGACAAAGCGAAAAACAGTCAGTTCCAAATGTATTTGTGTATGCACTTGCCTTGTATCTCTCAGATCTTCCATGAGTAACTTAATGGCCTGACAGATGAAGGAACTGTGAAATCCAGCTAGAGTGTTCATGGTCTGTGGGACAATCATAATATATAATAGCAAATATATTTTACTTATAAAAGCTATTGTTCTGTATTGAAATAATAGAATGGACAAACAGTTAAGAAACCATTCTAACCTCTGCAAAGCACTGTGTGATTTCTAAAAGCAGGGGGAGAATGGGGGGAAGACAGGAGGGGGATCTCAAAGTCTGTACAACATAATTCTTTAGGACATATGGGACATAACTGTGATCTCTATTCAGCAGAGTAGCCTCCTGTACTGCTGTCAGGTTTAGGCAGTGCAGTGTTCTTTGCCTCAGTCTGCTTCCTCTTGTGAAAATAAACGTGCCATATAAACCTACATTTCCCTTGATGAGTCATTGTCTGTCAGCATGTAGCTCAGGAGGTGAGGTGAGGTGGTAACACGGACATCAGGAGAGGCAGAAGTGCTTTCTGGTGCCAGGTAGCCAGAAGAAAATCTGACATACAATTAAATAGTGGGAGGTGTGCCTGGACCCCAAATCACAGAGCATGTATCACACATTGCTTTCCTTTTAAGCTTTGTGCCCACAAAATAATGATTATTAGTCATCCTTCTAAGATGATGATGAAAAAGGTGAAGTGAACATGCCAACGTGGGCATATGCCAGCTATGCTGAACTAGGAGGAGCTGTGGACTCCCTCAAGGGACTTAGAAAGAGGTCTGGATAGACCAGAGAGCTCAGCAATCACCAAATGTATGACATTTAACAAGAACAAGTGCAAGATTCTCTATCTGCGATGGGATGATCCTCATTGCAAGTATAGATTGGGGGATGAGAGGTTAAAAACAGCCCTGCATGAAGAGATCTGTGGGTTTGGGTCAATGGCAAGCTGAATATGAGTCAACAGTGTGTTTTGGTAGCCAAAAGGACCAACCACATACTGGCATGCATCAGGTTCAGCATCACCAGCTGGTTGAGGGAGGTGATTGACCCTGCCAAAGGCAGGGGACATCTTTAATGTCCCTTGAAAACCAAACTGTTCTCTGATTCTATGATTTTCCCACTCTACTCTGCACTGATGTGGCCTCACCTTGAGTCCTGTGTGCAGCTTTGGGCACCTCAGTGTAAGAAGGACATCGCACTGTAAGAGCGTGTACAGAGGAGAGTGACAAAGATGGTGGAAGGCCTTGAGGACAAGAAAAGAAGGCTGAGGGGTGACCTTATCTCAGCCTACAACTTCCTCAATGGGTGCAGGGGAGGGGGAGGTGTTGCTCTCCTCTCTCTGGTGACCTGTGATGGGCCACAAGGAAATGGAGTGAAGCTGCATCAAGGAAAGCTCAGACTGGACACTGAGAAAAGGGCTCTTCACCCAGAGAGTGGTCAGTCACACCCTGAAACAGGCTCCCCAGGGACGTGGTCACAGCACCCAGTGTGTTAGAGTTCAGTGAGTATCTGGACAATGCTCTTAGTCACATGGTTTATTTGTAGGTAGTCTTGCAAGGATCAGAGAGCTGAACTCAATGGTTCTCGTAGTTTCCTTCCAATTTGAGATACTTCATGATTCTTCAAACCTGTGTGTCCTCGCCTAATAAGCTGTTTTCTCACATTGTTTATAGTGCACCTCAGATTTATGCCACTATTTTCACTCCTTATCCTTTTTTTGTTCAGGGCCACTTCGTGTCCACAAGGATTTAGTTCTACTTCCACCACAATGGTCTTCAATTGCTGCATGTGAGAGTTGTTCAGTATATTTAACTCAGTGAAATCTGCCTTTCAAACATCCTTCAAGACTCTGCTAAATTACCATGATTCCCATTCCCTTAGTCTGGTCAATCATACATGAATTACAGAAGTGTCCAGACCTGTATCACAAGTCCAGCTCATCTCGTATGGCCCGAATTTTAGGATCTACAAACATACTCAGGAAGAAGCTGCACTTTTGCTAGTGATAATTTTTTTCCCACACTATTACACTGCAAGAATAGAATAAAAATTATCCCAGTGTTTTTTTTTTTTTTTTTATCTGGTGAGTTCAACTTCTGTGTAGTGTCCTGGTTCCAGATCTTCAGAACAGCTTTGTGTGCATTTGATGCAGAGCTTTGTTCCATGAGTTATACAAAAATCATGTTTTCTCTCCAAGAATTGGAGTTTCAGGTTCAGAACACACCCACAATAAGCGAATACATGGAGGATAATAAGCTCTGCTGTGATAACGTCTGATAAAGGCAGGCTGTGTTCTTTATGAGGGGTCTGGTGTGGTTTTCTGTGCTCAGACTGGGAGTTAATGCAAGGCCAGTTTTAAGCAACAGAATATACCCATGAGCAAATGAAGAACAGGATCAGAGCAGTCCAGCAGCATAGCATCAACCCTAAAAGGTCTTTTACAGTCTGCTTGACATGAAGTATAAAGTAAGCAAACCTTCCTGCACTTGGAAGACTCCTTGGGACAGCTGGCAATGGATTGTCCTGTCCAGCACAGCTGTGCAAGCAGTACAAACAGTTCAGTCACACATCCTCGTTTGACAATGCTTGTCCCAAGAAAGAGGTCAGCTAAGGCTTGGTTGCCCTTTCCTGTGCCAGGCATTTCATTGTGGAGCTGTCCCTAAACCAACAGACTCTTGAGTACGTGAGCTTTGGACAACTGACAGTGTAAAAGGTACTTCTTAACCAAAAAGATATGAAGTCCAGGTCAGCTCAGAGAACAAAGCCTCTCATCCAATCACAAAAACCTACTCAGAACTCGGGATTCTGTCCTTGATCCTGCTCTTTTGCCAATAGAAAGGAGCATATTAATTGTTTTGTGTTTGTCTTCATTCCACATTGTGACTCTAGAAACTGGCTTTCAGTCAGGGACAGAGGCAATCAGTCACAGAGAGATTTACTGATTGCAGCTGACTGTCTAACTTGTTACCACTGCAGACCTAGGTGCTGCAGCTATCAATGATGGTTTCTCTCTTCATTGTTCTGTGGTTCTGCTTTTTCCCCAGTACAAAGCAAATTAAGTATCTGGTCAAACTCCTTCAGACAGGTGCCCATAGCCCACCTGGCACCTTTCTGCAACAGCTCTATGCCATTGGAGATGTGCACTGTTGCCTGCAGTGCCGCCTTGATCTCTCACAGACAGTGACAGGGCATTTGTCATTGCTCTTAATTGTCATTGCAATATCCCGTATGACATCTTACATCCCTTTATTCATTTGAACCTGACACAGGCTTAGACTTCATTGTACAGATGGTGATTTCTTACTGCTCCCCCTGACACAGGTTGATGTGGCCTTCATGGCATAATTTTCAATGATCACATCCTACAGGCCAGCAATGGGTTGGAGGGGAGTCTTTGGCTCAGAACTTGAAAACATCCTCACTGTGGCTGAATGAGTTTTAGCCTCACATGCAAAGCCTTTGCCTTGCTTCCATACATGCCACATATCTTTCTGTGGAAGCAACATGTGTCTGATGATAAAGGTGCCTTCATTCTGTCTAAGCTCAAATGCAAAAAGCAAGTGTACAAGAGTTGAAAGCAAGGAGAGTCCACCAGGCAGGAGTATAGAAGCTTTCACCATGCATGCAGGGATGGAATCTGAAAAGCAAAAATTGTGCTGGAGGAAAAACTGACAAGGGATGTGAAGGACAGAAAGAAAAGTTTCTTTAGGTACAACAGCAAAATGAAGACTAAAGAAAAGTCAGGATGATTGGAGAAGGTTTCTGATTATTTGAAAGAGTGACTAATTTTCAGAAAGGAAAAGGAGGAGAATTGAGGAGACTACAGGTCTCTGCAGTCACTGAAAAGGTGCAGTGCACTGCTGCGAAGGACTAAGGGTTAGTACTCACTATGATCTGTGTCAAAAAAGACACAATCTCTAAGACACTGTTTAAAATACCATTTATTGCAGCTAACATTGAAAGGAAAAAGAGGATAATATTGATAATTTTTATTGTCACTCACTACAACTACCTGAAAGGAGGCTGTAGCCAGGTGAGGATCATTCTCTTCTCCCAGGTAACTAGCAGTAGGACAAGAGCTCTTAAGCTCCACCAGGGGAAATTTAGGTTGGACATTAAGAAGAAATTCTTCACAGAAAAGTTGATTGGGCATTGGAATGGGCTGCCCAGGGAGGTGGTCGAGCCACCATCCCTGGAGGTGNCACCATCCCTTGTGGAGTTTAAGGAAAGACTGGATGTGGCACTCAATGCCATGGTCTAGTTGACATGGTGGTCTTAGGTCATGGGTTGGACTTTATCATGTCAAAGCTGTTTTCCGACCTAGCTGATTCTGTGATTCTGTGATATTCCCTTAGCTGCAGGGAACCCCAAGCTGTGCAGCACTAGAAAGATCACCAGTCAAGGAATGGCATGCAGTGCAAGTCCCATCCATGGAGATAGGTGTTCACTGACACTTTGGTCTTTAGAGCTCTTGCAGATACAGTTAAAGAAGAAAACAATTTATTTCTTCTGGAAAACAGAAGGATGTTCACATTAAAAGTTGCTGCTTCACTTTATCATAAATGCAAGGAGGCAGGGGGTGCACTCACTCATACCAAGTGGGAGCTACCTACAGATTCCTGCCTTCTGACTGGCACACAAAGTTCATGCTGCAGCCCGGGGCAATGTGCAGGACAGCACAGGATGGGGAGCCAACCTCCACGCTCAGCAAGCTCAGGCCTGTACCTTCTCCTGCCAAATACCATGTGGGTCACTAACGCCCTGGTGTACAATTGTATTCGAGCTCAAATCTCTGCAGAAGGCTCCCAAGCAAAGCCTCCTGGGAACATTTTGAGACATGTGAAGGAATAAAAGATGATGGGGGAAACCAGCACAGATATACCAAGAACAAATCTCTCCTGACAAACATCACTGGCGTCTAGGATGGGACAGCTTGTTGTATAAACAAAGGGAGAGCAGAGAATATTATACACCTGACTTTAGTAAGGCCTTCAGGATGATCTCCCACAATATCCTTGTAGTCACATTGGAGAGCTATAGCCTGAGTAAGCAGGCAATATTTTGGGTGGAAAGCTGTCTGTACTGGAGAGAAGCAGCAGGAGCAGGGCTGCTCCATGAGGACAGTGAGGTGGGCCAAGAGTCAGCCCCCAGGGAGGGCAGTGCCCTCACCACTGGGTGCCACACCACAATATCTGACCACAGGGAAGCAGAACCCAATGTCAGTGACAGGGTCCATCAACATCCATGGACACAGCAAGAGGAGAACCAGGGCCATGGTCCATTTCCAGAGCCAAGGGTTAGGGAGCAATGAGAGCTGGTTGCTGCCTGTGGAATGGGAGGCTTGCTGACCAGGGCCCAGCCCCATAGCACCTGAGCAAGGGAAACAGGACAGACCCTGAAGGGGTGACAGGTCCAACCAAGCCTTCAGAACATGAGGCAATAGAAGTGACAGGGCATGTCCAAAGCCAAGCTGGGAAGTCCCTCCACAAGTGAGGGCTGCAATCAGATCCAGTGGCTGCGGGGCAGGTCGGAAGTGACAGAGTAGGCTCAAGTTCAAGCCAGGAAAGGAGTGCACAAGTTGGTCTCAAGCAGGCCATGGCCAAGCAGGGCAGGACTGAGTGGAACAGGAGAACAGCCTCTGATGTGGTGTCACTGGGGTAGGGGCTGATGGCCCGGGGCAGGTGGTAGCATGGGAGCGGGGTTTTGGGCAGGTGGGAGAGGTCCCATAGAAGATCAAGGCAACTGAGGGCTTCTAGTGCAGCCTCCCCTCTGAGGACAGCGTGCCCTTGCTCCTCAGGGAGACCTGCTCTCGGGAGGGACTCACTTCAGAGTGACTCAGTGGCTGTGGGGTGTTAGGGGGCTCTTTCAGGGGACACAGAGCTGGGACAAGGGCAGTGGGTAGGAAATAGACATGGTACGAGAGGTCAAGAACTGAGTGAGATGGTCAGGCCACCCCAACAGGCCCCAGAGGCTGGTCAGGAACAAGCCAGGAAGGATGGTCTGGCTGGGTGGAAGGGAATTCACTCAGGAGCCTGGCTGTGAGTAATGAGTGAGTGCTTTGTGGAGATCAAGAAGCTTTGTAAGGACAAGGCTCTGTGTGACTGGAGACTCAGGCTCCTCGGTGCTTGGCAGAGGGGTCAGGCAGGACTGAGCTCACAAGTCCTGGAGTGCTCCAAGGAGCAGCAAGAGCCAGCTTTTCCCAAAGAGGAACAAACCAGGAGGCAAGGGGGACACCACAGCTGGAGCCTCACCAGCCAGGGCTCAGCAGCTGAGCAGAGCAGGCCTGGAGACCACGGACTGTCCAGAGCCTAAGGCAACGTCATGGCTGTGAGGCAGGTGCAAATACAACATTGACCACAAAGTCAATCCACACAGCAGAGGTAGGTCCAGGTCCAGTGATCACAAGCCAGGGCCAAGGTCACATTAGGAGTCCTTGGCCAGGAGTGGGCACAGCTGTGTTTGAGCTGGAGAGTGATACACCACTGATGTAATACAGACGGGAACTGAAAGTCCAGCACATAGCTTAGAGCTCCTGGGGTCACAGGTGTGGGAGAGGCTCCAGGTATGGCTGAGCAGGACTATTACAAATTCATTAGTGCACTCAGAGCTCTGTCATACACTTATGAGCAAAAGAGATGGGCCTGGAGACAGGGCTACAAGGCTTTGAGGTCTGCCAGGAGGTAGAACTGGGGACAGGAACCTGCAGTGTACTTCAGTGCTATGTCTAGGCTGAAACAAGTTTCTGTTGTGGGCAACAGCTTTGACTTGGGGAATTTCACTTAATTTCTTGCTGATTAACATTAAATTTTTGTTGTTTATTCAGGAGCTGACAAAATCAATGTAACAAACTATGAAACAAACAGACCTTTCATCCTGCTTCCCCACATTTCACTTCAATACAAAGTCTCCTCTTATGCTTACTAGTTTCAGCTTCCTTGTTGCACTCAGTGCTCACCAGTCCTTTTGGTGAAGCAGCAAGCAGTGGAAGAAGTTGTGATTGGTGTATAACTGTTTATATCTGCCAGATGCTGTTGCTCACTTTTATCTTGTGCTCTAGTCTGCTTCAGGAGCTGCAGTTCCACAGGGATGTCCTTGCTGCAGCATCAGTGACCAGCAGGCTGCAGTTCCTCTGGAGTGTCACTGCCCTGATATGAGCTGCCTGTGGCTGCAATGCCCCCAAGGTGACTCCCAAGAGTGTGCCTTCAGCTGTGCTCTTTATAACATCCCCTTCTTATTAACATCCCCTTCTAATTAACATCCCCATGTCTTCTCCCTTTTGTTTCTCCAAACACATCTGTCACATGTCTCTGTCTACTCTTTCTTAATTACACTCAAGCAGAGGTGCTGTATGCTCCTCTGGCCGGAGATTTGTCATACAATGAGTTCTTTTCATTCATTACAGGCTCTGCTGCAACTGGCCAAGGACAGTTTGTGTCCTCCTCTCTCAAATGGTGCCAGCGCCCAATACAGGCTCCAGACCCATGTGCAGAGGGTGTTGGGGAAATCTCCTGCAGAAGCTGGCTGTGCTCTCAGGGTCCTAACACTGGCTGTTGTCAGTCCTGGAACTTAAATAGCTGGTGGTATTTTCTATATATTTATTACCTCTCAACCAATTTCACTTCCATGGTTTTGTCCAGTTTCCCTTTAAAATTATGTGAAATGTTATCATCTTCCACATTCTTTGACCATTAATTCCATCATTCAGCTGTTTGTTGTCAGCTACCTCTCTGTGCTGGGGTTTTCTAACTGCTTTCTGCTAACCTCTTTTAATGCCATTAAGTTCCTATGTCAGAAGATATACCAAATAACCAACCTCTGTCATGGCCTCCATAACACTCAGGACTTCGGAAACCTCTGCTCTTGAGATCATCCCTCTCCTAGAAGTTTGACTGCGTGGGCTCAGGGACATGCAAATCAGCTTCCAAGCCTTGAATCAGGGCGTTGTTTGTGGCAGAGCTGTGAGATGCCTCCATGGGGGTCTACATCCCCCTCACTCAAGAGAAGCATTTAAGTGGAGTCTCTTGACTAGCCCTTGCTAGTTTGCATGCCTTTGCCTGGCCATGACCCTCAGCAAGATGGACACTGCAAGTGTTCATTTTAGACACTAGTAAGAAAATTATTAAAGTGCATTTTATTGGAAATTACATGAGGGGGGAAAGGAGAGAGCGTAGACAATTTCATGTGCCTTCCAGTGGTCAGATCCCAAAGCAGTGCAGCATTGGATGGATCTTTATTCAGGGAACAGCACACTGTGCATATCCCATGTATGCAGAAGTTCACTGGTGGTGTGGTTTTTACACTTTTATAGGTATATTCTGTTTATCAGTTCTACTGATGAATGAAAGTATACAGTAAAATGCTTCTTCACTTCAAGATAAAGACAAGGATATGCCAGCAGCATCATCACAGGGTGCCAGTTTGGGACCATCTGTGAGGTTCTCCATTATGATTAGCAGATGAAGTTTAGCCCATGAACATATCATGCTGAACATATCAGCATGAACATATCATGCTGAACATGATATGTTCAGCACTGTGTAGTCCCAGACACTAAGCAGTATGTGCAGCATAACTTGACGCAAAACTGCCCACACTGATCAGCCTGATCAGACTCATTTTTATGTGGTCGCTAACTCCTCAATGTACAATAGTGTTCTGGTTAGGAGCACTACAGACCCTGATTTGTGGATTTAACCTGCAGGCTTGATATTTGACCTACCTCATCACCACAGGCTTGTTTGGCAATCACTGGACTGTAGCAGTAGTGTAGGGAACTGCAGCATCTAATATCTTATGGGGAAAGAACCTGCGCTTCTGGTCTTGTTGTCACCTCCTGCTGTGTATCCCCTTTCCTTGCCAAGCAGCCCCACCTTTGCTGCTCTTTGACAATCCCCTCTCTGCTGCCCTTTTCCCTATTGAAAATCTTAGCTCACTAGCCACAAGAAACAGAAAGCTCTGCTCTGTGTCAAAGCCTTTCTAGCAGACATATAGCTTTCAGTTTGATTCAGCATGCTGTGCTTTCTCAAATACCATTTGGGAGCCCAGGCAGCTCTGCCCTGGAGTCCAGGGGGTTCTCTGCACTTCCTCTAGGGACTGTGGTTACAGCATAATGCCTGCTAAATCTTGTGCCTTCAGCCATGGATTTGGTCTGCTTAGGAGACAGCAGGCCTCTCTCACAAGTCATTGATGCAGAGGCATGTGGAATGGTCTCAGAAATTTGTATTCCCCAAAGGGCAGGGAAGATATGTAATCTCCAACCCTTCCCTAAATGACATAAGAAGGAAAGGCACACACTTAGTTCACACAGCATTTCAAATGCTGTCCTCTGTGTGTGTCTGGTTTTGTTCCACAGACCCCTGGCAGTACAGTAAATCCAGAACAATACGGCACACAGTGAAAATGGAGTGTAGTGAATTGACATACCAGCTTCAGTGGTGCTGCCAGGGAGCAACAAGGGCTGCAGGACTTTGTGGGAGCTGGAATTCATGTTATTAAACTCTTACCAGACTTCAGAGCCAGGAAAGAGCAGGTGGAGTTTGCTCCCCTCATGGCTGCTCTTCCCTTATCCCTTTGTAACACCCTCCACGCTGGTCTTTTCGGAATTGCTTCCCATGGGAGCTGCAGCAGCCACAGTGACCGTGGCAGAGCCTTTGCAGCAGGTCCTGCCAGCCCAGACCAGCAATGCACCAGCACAGTACTGGGCCCAGCCATTGATACAGGGGTATGGGTCTTATTCAGAATGGAGTTTTCTGCACTTCTACCTCTCATCCATTCTACAGTGTTTGACCATATTTTTTCCAGGACACAGACATTTTAAAATGCCTCTGATCTTTCACCACATAATATTCTGTCTTTTTCTTCAAAAATTACTGTGTTTCAAGCCCAGTGCCACTTGTTTACATTTTCAGTATATTGATCAGAATCATCTGCTTGCACAAAAATTAAGAATGAAATTGGAACCTACGTTAAGCTTCCAGACCTAGTTTTCAACAGATGTCTCTCTGTCAGAAGACTTGAGACATCATTTTGTGTTCCTAGTGACACCTAATGGCCCAATGTAAAATGAGTCAAATAGTTCTGCTTCACAGTGAGGACATTAGGTGGACCTCTCTCATATGTACTTTTAGGAAACCTTTTACCATTTCATTAATCTTCATTACCATTGATTTTCACCATTTCTTTTCTTTAAAATAATCATCAAGCAAAGGAACAATTAAACAAGAGAATGGAGTTTTTTTATATTCATGTTCTATAATTCAATAAATATTAATTTTACTTTCATTATACCTAGAAAGTGCAGAGTGTCAGATATGCTTGTTTCAGTTTAATAACAGATCTATTATTGTTTATAAACTTTCACTCTCTGCTTCTTAGAACAGTATTTTATAAATCCTGCCTTTTTCTTTTTTCCTTTAGTTGTAGCAAAACTCTTTGCTGCCTTAGGTTTTAAGGGAAGCAAAACATTATATACATAGTAATCCTTGAAATAACATAAATAAGAATACATTTTTACTTGAATACTTCTGTTAACCATGTCTAATCCCTTATAACTGTCTTGGGAAGACCAGTATTTGCAGTTCTTCCATAGGCTTCATAACAGCCAAGATACATTTCCCTGTAGTCAGCATCATTATTTAAATTATATTTAACACTTACTTCGAAAATGTTTGAGACAGCTCCAAATGCTGCCAAGTGTCTCCCTTTTCTAAGTACTTTTTAAGTACTGTGATTTGCAGTTCTGCACATGTATACCAGCAGAAGGAAGATTGCTTAAGTCAGTGATTAACACTAACATTAAAGTCTTTCAGTCGGATAAACTGCAACCTGAAGAACCTTCCCCCTAAAGACTCTGAAATAGGAAATAATATCTCTAGGGGATTATGTTATCGAAAGGCAGTAACAAAGATTTTCTCACATGGTTCTTGTGGGTACTAGACAGCTGAAGCAGCCCACCTTTTAAGAAAAATAGCAATCCACCTTCCCTCATGTTTTTGAAGTTGCATCTTTTAAGCATCACCCCAATGTATTTCCTGAGGACAATTAGAGGAAATCTTTTAAAACTATCTGGAAATACAATAGCAGATTAAAAATACTGAGTTATTTGATATGTCATATGGAGATGAACGCAAGGTTAAAATAGGAGCTGTAGGGCTTACCTTGCTTAAATTCAGAATTTTAGGGGAAAAAATGTTAAGCTCTTGCATGACTACATATATGGATACATTCTGGTTTTGAAATCTAAATGCATTCTGTCAATAACCACGACCCACTAAATCATATTTTGGTTGTGTGGTGCAGTAACACAGAACAGGTAGAGACATGCTTAGTTTGCAATGCTTTTATTAGAATAAATAGAAGGACCAACAACTGACATTCACAAAATCAATGACATATCACAGGAATGAAGATGGAAAATTGTATCAGTCAGGAAGGTGTTGTGTTTGGAGATGTTGTGTTTGGATGATTTAAGAGGAAATGTTAAACTTTCTCTATGCCCCCTCAGAACAAGACCTTAACCTTACAGTATGTGCAGCACAAAGAAGCACAAAAGCATTACTCAAAGAATGATTTGCTGAAATTAAGAATTTCATCTGCAAGTTGTCCAGGCATCAATTCAAGGATGGTTGCCCAAGAAGTTTAACAGAGAGGAACAGGTTTATTCTAAAAGCTGTGTTTATTTCAGAGAACTCCTGTAGAAAAACCAGACTCTCAATATCAGTGTCAGAATTTCTCACAAGAATCAAAACACTGGTCCTGAATCTCAAATTATTCAATCACAATGGAAAACACTTTTAAGCTACCTCTTGAAGGTCTCATTTATTCCTGGATATAAGTCTTAAGCACAACTTGTGTAAGCAGAAATATCTGCATCCAAAGATCTGAAAAGTCACACACTTCTTCAGGAATATCTCCCTAGATATTAAAGGCTTTCCACTTAGAGATAGTGAAGAGATGAGATTATACTACAACACTAGAGTAAAGGGGGTCTGTTTCTTAGGGGTGGGCAAGCATTATTTCCAGCCCTTTTTCTCCTTAGGGAGAACAATATCTACCAAAGAGGAGGATCATGTCACTTGGATTGTGTTTGATCAAGAAAAGGAATGGGTGGTCAGCCCTAAACTCTTCAAACTCAGAGGAATCTTGGATGTCTCCAGTCACAACCTCTGAGCCACCTGCCTCGGTGCCCTCCTCAGTGACTTCCATGTATGCCTCATGGATGGCCTCAGATACCCTCAGGCTCTCTGCTGAAGAGATGCCAGAGAGGTTGGCCGAGGGGCTGAACAGGTCAGTCATACCCAGGGATGTCAAGACAGATGTGAGGTTATATTTCTCCCCAATCTTCATGCGTGGGAGGTACACTTTCACTCTCTTCTTTTCCATCACCTTGGAACTGGTCCACTCAGCAAGTTTTTCAAAGCTGATTTTGTTCTCAAGCTGCAAAGAGAGGCAGGGAATGAAATGTCTGAGACAGAAGTTCAATGGCCTTAAAAGCTCTGTTTTTACCACCTGTTACTGGCTTTTCCCATTTACTTTATGCACACAATAGAACTGATACTTGTTCTTAAATGCACTTGTTTATCCTGTATACTTCCTCTTGACCAAGGAGCCTGTATCATCTGTCTGTCTTGAGCAATTTCCTCAAACCTTTTTTCATAATTTCTTCATCAGATCAAGCCTTTTTTTGTAAAAATACAGGTTTTTGAAAACATCAAATCAAATTGGCTCTAAAACTGCTCCTCTTGGAAGCTATTTTATTGATCCCTTTCCTCAACTTTATTCCTTTCTAAGGTTACTTTTCTCATTTTCCTTTTAGTCAGCTCTTAGAACACTTTCTTCATCACTTTCATTTTTATTTCCCCTAGGATAAACTTTTCTTCTTTAGCAAACATTTGAAATCACTCACAGTGATAAAAATCCTGCTACCTTGCCCACTTCTGATACCTGGTGGAGATTGGTGCATATAGCAACATCCTCTTCTGCAGGGCTGAGCAGCACTACACTGCTTTACCTTCATTTTAGAAAACTGAGCTCAGGACTGTCCTAAGAGGCTCTGCCTGAGCACCTGGGGGAGGTTTTTGTGCTCCCCTGCCTGCCCAGCACAGCCATGGGGTGGGCAGCTGTGATGTCAATGGGCAGCAAAAGGTCTGACAGCAGCCAAGCCCCACTGAAGTCATAACTCTTCTGCTTGCCCTGCCAGGGCCGTACCTGCGCCAGGCCAGAGATGTCATCAGGCAGCAGCACCAACAGGCTCAGCTCTCCGCTGGCGTACGGAAGCTCCAGGACCTTAATTTTCTCTTCAGCCACTCTTGCCACTCTGAAGGTGCTGTTCTGACGCATCATTTGCACGGGTCTGCTCTCTTGCTGCGGAAACAAAAATGTGAGATGATGAGGTGTGGGAGCAATCTTTTTCTTTGGTCAGACAAATGTACAAGGCCTTTGGAAGGACAGGACTCAATCCTCAATCACCCTGCCTTTGGAGAAGAGCTGTGTCTCCATTTTCCTCTCTTGCCTGTTTGTGTGTCCGGGAAGCATGGTCAGACACAGATCTTGCGAACAGTAATTGGCTTTAGGCCCGCTCACTGGCAATGATGGACTCAGATAAATCACCCAACCTGTGACTGGGATTTGTAGCAGCCAGACTCCTGGCTGTGTGAACCAACAGCTGCCCTGGACAGAAGTGTGTCCATGCCCTCCTACCTCGGTCACGTTGAAAGGCTCTTCCCGAGTGTGTTCTTCTTTAAATGCAGTTTTCCATATCCCTTTGAAGTAAATGACATTTACAAAGACCAGCGCAGTATTGAGATCAACAGAGTCTGACGCAAGGAAATCTTGGATCCGTCCTTTAAGAAAGAGACAGCACAGAGAGAGGTAAGATAGAGCTCCTCTCGTGTGCACAAATCTCTGCGATGTTTGGGTGAGGGTGGGGGTTCCTGCTTTGTGGACTTTCATTTTCATAGCAATAAGCAACCTGCACTTGCTTGACCCCCCTTTTCTAGAGGCTATGAGGAGAGGAAGACAAGGATATCGTTTATGGTGGGTGAGGGAAAATGCCTGCTACCAATTTTTCAGTCCTTACCATTTGTCTCTTTCTCCACCCAGGAATTGATGAGCTGTCTTGCTTCCTCTGCAGCTGTTTTGAAGTCAACTTCTTCCAGCTCTGCTTTGTAGGATTTCTTTGCACATTTTATGTATTCCTATAAGCAGAAGGGTTAGAGTTGTCAGACTGATGAGAACTTGGAATTATATGGCTGTCTAAAGCAAGATTGTGAAATAAAGCAGAATGGTTTAAGGAACAGTGAATGTTTACTCCTGGGTTTGAATGTCAGACACTGAACATGTCAGTCACATCTGTCTTCCTGTAACTGAATCTTAAAGCTGTACAAGAAAGACTGCTTCACCTATATAGATCTGGCACTTTTTGATGAGACAGGGTTCCACGTTAAAATTTTGATATATTTCCTTTGTTTTACCAAAACAGTTTCAGTTTAACAAACATTTCTAAGGGCAGACAATGTTTGTCTCCTTGTCTTTGTGTTCACTCTTTAGGGTATTGAATATTGTGTTCTCACATTCTTAGATTTCAAAAGCAAGGCTTCCTTTCACTAGGAAAACTGACAATTTCAGTTTTCATTATTTCAAGTAATAAAGTTTATTTAATTTCCCTTAAAAATTACATTTTTCATTACAAGCCATTTTTCTAGTAAATTAACAGCAATCTTGACTGCTCCCTGTGATTTGCAATATAGGCATATTTTATGCCATTATATATTTTGCCCTCATCTAACAGGCACAGAAAAGTCCAAATTCATTCTGTACCAGTTCCCCTTATGGCTCACAAGCACCTCTTCATCTACATAGAGTGGGCTGCTGTTGGTAGTGCATCTCTAGGGCAGAGTCACAGGGGATTTACAGGAAATCTCATGGAAGTCAGTTCACAGCAGCATAACTCACCTGAAGAATAGGGTATGTTTTTTCAATATAGAGTCTGTCAGCAATCCTGAGTGAGTAAGTAGCATTTTGCCTGCTGATGTCTGAGAGGAGATCCTTGAATGATTTGTGGATGTACTCAGCAGTGCCACACTGAGGTGATGACATGAAAAAAGAAGATAGATTGCATAAGGAAATAAGATCCTAAAGTCTACAGGGCAGTCTTCCCCCACAGACTGTCACCTTTGGGAATGCCAGTGCTGTGGTGGTGGTGCATTGAACAGGCAAGTTCATCCTTGTCAAGACAAGTCCCCTGAAATGTGCTTTTGATTTGAAATGTGCAGTTGAGTTCCTGTCACAAAGACTTCTGGGCTCTTCTCTGCTCAGCGTCTTCCTGCTCAGCTGAAAATTTAACTGCTGTACCCTGGCTCTAGGTAGTGTAGGGAACACACCCTGGTGCCCAAAGCATTCTCCCCATACCATTACTTGTTCTGGTGCAAGATAAGCAACCTGCTGTCTTTCTATGTTTGTTTAAAAACAGGTGAATCACACCCTCCTTCCCTCCCTCCACAGATCCCCTTGGTTTGAGGCCATTACTGTAGTTTTTATCAGGGTCTGAAATTGCCAGGAGGAGAGGCAGAAAAGTTCTACTTTTGTTCTGAAGAGAAAAATAAGACAGAAAGGAAGATTAAGTTATTTCTTTACCTGGGAGTCAGAAATGTCTCCATCTCCTGTAACATTATCAAAGTGAAGAACCTGCAAGAGAAAATAGCAGTGGTAGAAATGAGAAGCATGACTAAAAACAATGTGAATTTGAGATTTACACATGTTGCTTGTTTAAAAAACCTGTTGGCTCAGGAAAAAAAAAAAAAGATGCTGAGAAAATAGATTAACTAAAAATTCATAGGTAAGCTTGCAACTGTTCTATGCCCCCTGTGACCTTCTTGGAAACTGTAAATATTATTCTTTGCTTAGATGATTTTTTTTTTCTAGTGAATATCTAGAAATTAATTGAGTTACATATTATGTATTGCTAAAAATAGTCTGTCTTCCTGTCTTTCTGGGATTTATCTTTTATATATATTAAAAAAGAAAATCTGATTATGTTATTTGGAACTTGTCAGAATTTAAAAATCATTGAATTGCCTGACTGGTAATCTATTTTGCTATTATCCCTGAGATTTTTTTTTTATGTTTAAGTCAACTGCCTGTTATATTGAAAAGATACACCTTTTTTATTAGTATTTTCTATATGTTCCCCTTGATTCAGTTCTCCATTTTTTGACTTTGGCTTAGTTCTTGTGCATTGAAACAGGTGAGAACCTTGTCAGTGGATATTTTTCAGTGATGTTACTTAGAAGGAACAAGTAGCACAAGTAGAGGTCACTTTACACCCATGTAAGTAACTTACCTTCTCCATCTGGGATTGAGTCTTACCCCTTGCTCCCATATACACCAGGGCCAGGGTTGAAAGCATGCTCAGGGAGGAAAAGAGCACGTTGTCATTGCTGCGGTGGAATTTCACCTCTTTGAATACGTCAAAACAAAATTCTGCATTTGCTGCACTGATGGAGCCCATTGTGAAATCCCTGTTGTCTGAAGGAAACAGAAAGAGTCTGACTTACTGTGGTGAAATAGGTCAATTGTAATGCAAAAAATTCAGTGCACATGAACCCCAAACTTAGTGCACAAGGTTTTTTCAGCAAACAGAATCCAGTGGTGTGGATTGAAAAGGCAGATATGCTTTTGGATTCATGAGCAATCAAAGTGCTGGACATCTGCCAGCTGTGCATAGGGCTGGTGAAAGAAGAAAACACAGACTAACAAGTACAGTGTGCAGCTGCTAGAGAACAAAATCCAGGGTACTCCACCATATGTATAACAGGCCCTATTGAATCAACATCTTCGTGTGGCAGTCACCTCCTAATGTGAGACAATTTGCACAACAATGCATCTAACTGTTCCCCTGATAGAATGGATGTTCATTTTCTCTCTAAATTGAACTGATTGTATAGGTGATATAAGGTAGATTTTTTATTATTTACTTATTCTGCTTACTATTATATTTTAGGCTTTAAGCTCTGTTTTTGTTCCTGGAGAAGAAACAGATTCATGAAGCAAATGCCTGGGGGGTTTTTTGTTGTCATTTATCTTTGAAAATGTAACTATTACAGATAACACAGAACTGTAGAATGATGGGATCATTTGAACATTCTGCACTCCTTGATTTCATTCAGAGAATATCTCATATAACCCTTGGAATTTAAACAAATTCAATTTTGTCTTTTAATACTAAATGAAAAATTAAAGCAATAGAGGAAGAAGGAAGAAAGTCTGTTGTAACTTATCACCAGCTTTTCAATGTGGAAGAGTTAATAAACAAAACTATAGTTCATAAATACAAACACTTTGACATTATGCATGGCAGACTGTGAAACAGCAAAATAATACAGATGATACATCTGAAGGTAGGTAAGGTTTCTGCAGAAGGCATCCTGTGATAATTAATTTCTTCAACTGATATTGAAGGCTACTAACATGAGGTTACATCAATACGATTTTAAGTATTGTAAAAGACAACTGTTTTTTATCTTGCAGATTAGAACTTAAATCATAATTGAAAGAAATCATCCTTACCTTATCAGATTCACCAGGGAATGGTATAGCACAGCTTCTCAGCTGTACTTGGGGCAGACTTGACAAACCCCTTGAAATATATCTTGTGTTACTTTGTGCCACGCCCCATGCTGCCTGTTCTGTGTTTACCCAATAAAGTGATGGATGGAGCTCAATGTCAGACATGCACTTTTACTTGGAATAGGTCCATTCCTTGAACCAAAAAGAAAAAGAAAAAAAAAAAAAAAGCCTGAATGAAAGGATTTTAACTTAAAGTTTCCAAAAAGGGAGGTTTATTCATCATAGCACATGAAACCTTGTAGAAAAGACAGGAGAACATTAAAATGACTGAAGCAAAAAAATTATAAAAGCTATTCATTGGAACTTAAATAGTAAGTATGATTTGGTTATGGCAGCAAATAGTGTAACATAGCTTGTGAAAATAAAACAAAAAAAGATGAGGAATTCAGTCTTGTAGAATGTCTGTAAGGAATTTTGTCTTATTTTCCTTAATATTCCTCTGTCTTGTATAGTGACAGGCCAGATCCATTTCACTATCACCATTTTGTGAACTTACAAATTTTGGTAAGATCAGCATATGCAGGGCTGTATTTACTGCAACTTTTCTCCCATTGTTGGCTGGACTACCAGTATCACCAGTCTTCCTTCCCACCAGAATCCATAGCTCTTCCTAAAGAATGGAGAAAATTTGCCACTGAGGAACGTAAGAAAGAGCATTTCCTTTCAGTGTTTATTGCCAAATTTAATAAAATTGAAGTACATTTTTCTGCAAGATGTTATCTGTATTTGTCTGGTGTCCCTTGCTACATTGTAAAAGACCACAGACACAGTATTTCACAGCGTACAGTTTTTCATTCCACAGCAATCTAGTTCAAGGAACTCAGACACAGTCACAATCTGGGCAGCACATCATTGAAACAAAACCCTCAGTGAGACTATTTTGGGAATATAAATTTATTTCAGCACATCTATAAAGGGAAGAACTACAGAACTAATAAAAAATGTGTTGGGGAAAGAGAAGTTGAGAAAATAAGAAAGGCAAGATTTCTGTAACTTTTTAATTCAGGCATCAGGATATTTAGATCCTAGTCAGATGCTACCAGAAAAGGATTTGAAGTCGCCGCTATAATTTTGAAGGGTAGTTTAAGGTGTGCTGTTCTTTTCCACAGGTCACAGCACCAGATGCTAGGTTCAAAATGTGCCTTTTTTACATACAGAGACCATTCTTACAAGACCATTCTTACATTCTTCCACAAGCAACTTCATGGCACATCAGCTGAACAAACCAGCTGAAGAAACATTCATGGTCTGCAAGACAGTCATAATATACAATAGCAAGCAGAAACCAGTTGCATAATTCCTTTGAAATAAAAGAATGGACGGACAATAAAAGAAACTTCTTTGACCTCTTAAATGCCACATAATTTTAAAACAGAAATCCAAAGTCAATACACAAAATGGCTCTGAAATTGTCTAGAGCAAATTATGCCTCAGGAGAGTAGAGGTGGACTTTTTAACCCTTTTAGTTGCCTGTGCAAGAGGAAAGCCTCTGGATCATCACTACCTTTCTCTCTAGTACAGTTCTTTATAGTCCCATTTAGCTGAAGTTGCTCATGCAATAGGAGCCGTGGAAAGCTTGGCCTGGACTGGTGCATTTACATCACACTGGTACTTTACATGGTACAGTGTGTGGTCCAGGCCAGTCTATTACAACCCTTGTTATGCAGGAACAGGGCTTTTGAGGAAAGATCTTTAGACCTTGACCTGCTTGGGTGGCTCATCACTGCATATCTACTGCAAAGAGAATGAGATATTCTCTCACAGGAGCAGTGTGTAAACTGGTCACCACTATTGTGAGTCCCATTTAGCTGAAAAGGGTCCCACCTTGTGGGAGTACAACAGGTCGAATGGATGCATGTGCCTGTGCAGGGTGACCCTTTAACCACGCAGCTGGGAGTGCTCCCTAGACTGTAAGCTCTTCCTGCAGCTGCTGCTCCTTCTGCTTTTCCATCTTGAGACTGCCTTCTTTTCAAACTGCCTTCTACACTTGTGGCCATGGTCCTTTGCAATATGCTTGACAGCTCAGAAGGCAGAGGACTAGCCAGTATGTTTGTCCCTGTCCCTTCTAACATTTGAATATACCTCGAGTCTTTTTCCTTGACAATCAAATTATCTAATGGTGTGCTTCAACTCACTGTATGTGAGCCACCTTGGCACTTGTGCACCATCTACCTGAATCGTATTTGTATCATCATAGACAGCCTGTAACTTGGTAGCTACAAAGATGTCCCATGGCTTGGTACAGGTGTTTTGTAACAGCCAACTTACAGCATTAATGTTGTTAGCAAAATATTTCTGAGTTGAATACACTCACTAATGGAAGACATTTTTTGGTTTACAGTAGTAAACCTACAGTAGTAGGGGCAGTCCACTGCTTAAGAAGTGTGCTAATGCACAACCCAGGTTACTGTTTTTGTTAGCATTTATATTTTTTGTTGGTCAAATGAATGATTAATGTAAAGCAAATTGCAGAGGCAACGAAATCATTCCACAAGTAAGTAAAAATCTTGATTATGATCAGCTATCAGCACAGAATTGTAAGAATATGAGAGGTAGTACCTAGTGAAATGAGTAACTTTAGATCTGTCATGAAGTCCGGTGAGGTTAAGCAAACCTTCCTGCAGTTGAAACGCTTCCTCAGAGAGAAGATAATGTATTGCCCTGTCCAGCACAGCTGTGTAATGCAGCACAAACACAAAAGGATGTGTTTATCCACACATCCTTGTTTGACAATGCTTGTCCCAAGAAAGAGGTCAGCTAAGGCTCGGTCGCCCTTTCCTCTGCCAGACATTTCATTGTGGTGCTGTTCCTAAACCAACAGACTCTTGGACATTTGGACCTTCACAAAAGAATATGAAGTCCAGGTCAGCTCACAGACCAAAGCCTCTCATCCAATCGCAACATCCCACGCAGAGCTCAAGATTTAGTTCGCATCCCTGCTGCTGTTCTTTTGTCAGTGGGAAGGAGCATTTTGATTGTTTCATGTTTGCCTTGCTCAGAGTGAGTGCCAGTGATTGTTCAGTTAGGTGCTACTGCAGACCTTGATGCTGTAGCTAATTAATGATGGTTTCTCTCTCAGTTGTCCTGTAGGACTGTGTTCTTGCCCCAGTCTGAAGAAGCTTTAGGTGTCTGGTCAGACTCCTTCAGACAGGAGCTCTTGGCCCACCTGGTATCTTTCATTGGCAGCCCTGTGCCATCCTGAAGTGTTGGGCACCTTTGCCTGCAGTGCTGCCGTGGTCACCCACCGGCTGTGACAGGGCTGTGCACACCTCAGTGTTGGCAGAGCGAATTTCTCCAGTGAAGGCATCTTCAGAAGGATCCTGGGATGAATTTTGTCACGAGTCACTCACCCTTACTGCATCTGCTTAGCAGTGCACACAACATCCAGGGTCTGCAGCTGTACAGGTTCTGGACCAGCACACACAGCTGTCCCTTCATCAGTCACCACAGCACACGTGAAGTCCCTTACTCATCCCTCAAGTCCATGGAATCAGCCAGCAGCCAGGATGACACTGGGTACGGCCTTACTCACTGGTTCCTAAGGGGGCAGCAGGGCAACGAGGGCCTTACAGCCAGCATACACACAGGGCAGGAAAGGTGGCAGCTGGCATTGGCATGACAGCTAACTGGCTGTGCCACGTGGGAGCTTAGCTACCAGCATCCCTCCCCACAGGGAAGCCTGTTTGTGGCAGCCTGTGGCTAACACTGCCCATGTCACCATGCCTGCTATGTTACCTCCCATCACTCACAGTCTGCCCCACGTCCTTTATCTCAGCACATACTCCCAGGAAAAATAGCATTTTTCTTTTGCACAAAATAGGATAAACTAATCTCTTGGTTTGTTTCACCACAGGCATCCTTCCACAAAGCCTTCCTCTCCTCTGAATAGCAGCCTACTGAGATTCTTTGCAATATTCCTGACGTGCCTCCTGCAGGAAAAGACTGTGCAGAAAAGGAGAAATGTCATCACACAAGGGTCCATGCCATCATGTCGGCTTTGCAAAAAAGGCCTGGCAGACACTGAGCTGACTGTGAGTCAGCAATGTGTCCTTCTGGCAAGTAAAGTCAACAGCACAAGGGGATGCCTTAAAATGGGGATGCACTGTGAGCAGGTAAAGGGAGGCTTTCCTGCCCCTCTACTCAGCAGTGGTGGGACCACAGATGGTATGCTCTGTCTGGCTCTGGGCTTTCCATTCCAAAAGAGATGGGGATGTCCTGGGGAGCAGGACCAGAGAAGGTGATTATGTGCTTAAAGTATCTGTCATGAGAGGAGAGGCTCGGAGACATGGGACTTGTTACCCTGAAGAAGAGAAAGTGCAGGGGGATCTTATCTATGCACATAACCTTCTTGATGGGAGAGTAAAAAGAAGATGCAGCTAGACTTTCTCCTGTGAACAGGCAAGAGAGAAGGGACACAACCTGAAATAGCAGAAATTACATTTACATTACATAAGAAATACATATGAAACATACATTTCTCATTACATAAGAAAATACATTTTCTTTTGGATAGGGAGGTAAATCCAGGTTGCACAAAGAGGCTGTGGAGTCTCCATCCTTGGAAATATTCAAAATCCAGAAGGACATGATCCCAAGTAACCTGCTGTAGCTGACCCTGATTGAAAGGGGGAGTTTAGAATAAAAAATCAGCAGAGGTCACTTCCAGTCTCAGCTGCTCTCTGCTTCCATACTATATCTGAAGGAAGATCTCAAGGGAGATGGAGAGAGCAGGGTTATTGCACATTAATGTGCAAAGAAAGTACAGCAGCATGGATGAGGCACTTGGAATGGGAGTGTATGGCACGTTTCACAGACAAGTATTGTTTCCATGCTGTACAGAGAGAAATGTTGCCTCATAGTGGCAGACCCTTGGATGTCTCTTTGTGCTTTCTGGAGGGGTGCAATTTGTACCACTAGATGCAGAAGGTTTCAGATTTTGTCTTGTTACCTCCTAAGCCTTATTTCTGGTACTGCACAGCAGTCTGTAAGAGAAAAAGATTTTCAGTTCTCCAGAAAATGCATTTGGAAGGCTGTGACAAAAATGCCAGTCACAACAAGGACGTTTTCAAGGTTTATTTATTTTTGCCTTTTTTCATGAAAAACTTTTGGAGCATTTTAACATTGTTAAAAGCAAATATTAAAGCAAGTTACAGCTTTAGTACAGTATTTCTGAATTTGCACTTTTTACTGCCTCCCACCTTTTCTTTTTGGAAAGGAGAAGCTTAGTACTTGCCTCCAAGTCATGGCCCTTTTGTTTTTCTCCCATTCCTTCATTTTGACCATTATTGCTGTTCAGGAAACAACATTGGTCACTGAGGCATATCTTTGTACTTTGAGCACTTTCCAGTTTAATCATCATAGGAAGGAAAGTTTTCAAATGTAACCCTTTTGAAGTCTTCTTATTGTTTAAGTGTACAGGCTTATAAATTTAACAGACTGGATCAAGTGCTTCTGGCTACAAGAGATGCAGAAAGTGATTAAACTGCTTATGGCAAGCCTTGAGATGTTGAAATTTTGCATCTCTTGGAACAGTTTAGACCACTGCTTTGATTTCTAAAGAAAAATAATCAAAATGTACTTGGTGAAATAGCTGTCTTTACCACTGAAAAAAACTTGAGTCCATATCACAAATATCCTGTTGATATTCAAACAACGTGGATGTCAGACAGGTAGCAACACCTTCTTTCCTCTACAGATCTGCTTTTATCATGCCACACTATATGTTAATATGGAAATAGAATCACAGAATCATAGAATGTCCTGATCAGGATCATAAAGTCCAACTTCTGGCCCTGCATACAACAGCCCAAATAACAGCATGTGCCCAAAATTGTTGTCCAAATACTTCTTGAATTTTATCGTGCTATGACCACTTCCCTGGGGAGCCTGTTCCAGTGCCCAAACACCCTCTGGGTGGAAAGTCTTTTCCTAGTATCTAACCTAAGCCTACCCTGACACAGATTCAGATTCCTGATATTCCCTCAGGGCCTGTTATGAGTCACCAGAGAGGAGACAAGTTCCTGGTCCTCTGCTTCCCCACCTGAGGAAGCTTCAGACTGCAATGAGGTCTCTCCTTCAATTTCTTCTTCTCCAGGCTGAATAAACCAAGATCTCATCTGCTCCTTCTAATGCTTCCCCTCAATGCCCTTTACCATCCTCATGGTCCTCCTTTGGATGCTCCCCAACAGTTTATTGTCTTTTTTATACTGTGGCTCCCAAAACTGCCCCCAGCACGGGAGGCGAGGCCGCCCCAGATCAGAGCAGAGTGGGACAATCCCCTCCCTTGCCTGGCTGGCCATGCTGTTCCTGATGCCCCCCAGGACACACTTGGCCCTCCTGGCTGCCAGGGCACTGCTGGCTCATGTTCAACTTGCCACTGACCAGGACCCCCAGGAATCCCATCGACCAGGATCCCACAGGGCCCTTTCCATGGGGCTTCTCTCCAGCAACTTATTGCCCAGTCTGTATGTACATTCAGGGTTTCCCTGTCCCTTATTATTGGAATAGCTGATATTAATGACAGACCTCCTCTCAAAACTCTCAGTGGGGAAATGCTTTGCCTAAGAGTTGTCCATCTACTTATTCTTTCTTATGCCCTTTGAGTTATATGATTTCTCAGACGATTTCATCATCTCAAAGGGCAGAGTTGCTGGAACAGTTTTTCCTTGAAATATTTATCCCACTAATAGTGCATCTTTAATATCCATTGGAATTTTATTGAAGAATACATAAGAACAAGTTAATATTTCACTGGGCTATTTCTTGGTAATCAGTATTACAGAGAGGAATCAAACTATAGATATGTGCATTCATTTATTTCACAAATGGGTGGGAAACTTCATATCTACATATTTTTTTCATTCTAAAAACTGGAGGATTTTGTTCTAAATCCCATTTTGCTCACAACAGTTACCAATGTAATAATATTTTAAGGGTTAGTCACCCAGAAAATTAAGAAAATTCACAATTTCACTACCAGGATTTGTGACTTTCTTTTATTGTGTTAAGAAAGAAAAAATCAATTATGTGCATCAAAATCAGTTATATATGATTAGAATGAAAACAGATCATAACATTGTGCCAATGGAATCATACTTGGAGATGCTAGTGGACACATCAGAAAAAAAGACAGAGAAAATTAGGAGTCTGATGTATTTCTTGAAAACAAGAGATTTAATCTTGAACTACCATAGGAACAAAGAAGCCCAGCTACATTCATGGAATAATAATGCTCTTGAGTTTTGAACAACTGAGAGCTTTTTGGGAACAAATTGAAGTTTACTTGCTAAGCAAGATAAACAGAGACAGGAATTATTTTAAAAGCTATGTTTTTTCACAAAATTCCCATGGAGAAATCAGATTTTTTAACATCACTTTCATGATTTTTCACAAAAATCAAAATGTTCTCAAATTTGAAGTGACTTCCAATGTTTTAAACAAGAATTCAGATAACTCTTTTGCTTGGCAGTTCTGAGTGCTTGATCATCCAGATATGCATGTTTCAGGCTTTGAAGCTATACTCTCTAACAAGACATAACTGCACCTAGACAAAGTTAGATCTCCTTGAACATTCTGAAGTGGAAGGGAAACTCTCCATGACTTTGGAAAGCCTCTGGAAGAAATCCAGTATTACATGAGGTACTCATGGTGAGAGGACAGCTCTGTTCATACTGGATATGTGCACCATTTCCCAATAGATAAGTGTAAAAAAAAAATTTACATAGGCACCAATTAACAACCTGCATAGCAGAATATTGTCCACAAGCATCTTCTCCAGACTGGGGATTTCAAAGCCAGTGTTTTGGGAACTGCATGGGTTCATTAGCAGGATAGTACCAGGGAATGGGATGAGTGTAGCCCATGTAGCTACACTCAGTGTAGCCCATTAGTTCCACGTAATGGAATACCAAAGACTTGGAGCCCTGTCTGCAACTCCTTCTTCAAGTGAAAATCATTTGACCCCTTCCTGGCCTGTGAGGGCTTCTATTCTCTGAGGGCTTACCCTTTGCTTGGCTCAATCCACACTGAAACCAGTCTGAGAAGGGAAAGGAGCAAACACATTTGCTGCTGCATTGCTTGCTGCTCACCTGCAGGTGCATCTTGGCTATGGAAGCTTCAGGAGAGGGTGCGACATAGAGCAGCCTTTCCACTTGGAGAAAATATTGAAGAGATGAGATTATACTACAACACTAGGGTAAAGGGGGTATGTTTCTTAGGGGTAGGCAAGCATTATTTCCAGCCCTTTTTCTCCTTAGGGAGAACAATATCTACCAAAGAAGAGGATCAGGTTGCTTGGATTGTGTTTGATCAAGAAAAGGAATGGGTGGTCAGCCCTGAACTCTTCAAATTCAGAGGAATGTTGGATGTCTTCTGTGTCATCTGCTGAGGCAGCCTCCTCAGTGCCCTCCTCAGTGACTTCCATGTATGCCTCATGGATGGCCTCAGATACCCTCAGGCTCTCTGCTGAAGAGATGCCAGAGAGGTTGGCCGAGGGGCTGAACAGGTCAGTCATACCCAGGGATGTCAAGACAGATGTGAGGTTATATTTCTCCCCAATCTTCATGCGTGGGAGGTACACTTTCACTCTCTTCTTTTCCATCACCTTGGAACTGGTCCACTCAGCAAGTTTTTCAAAGCTGATTTTGTTCTCAAGCTGCAAAGAGAGGCAGGAAATGAAACGTGGGTTGCAAATCCAACTTCTTCCTACCATTAATTTCTGTCAAGGCTATCATAAAAGTAAAACCCCAACCAGAATGGTTCCCGAAGCTCATCCTATTGGCAACCTTCTGGTATTTTATTAATTGCCTCTGCAGTACTGCCTGTGTCACTCTCCTTTTATTCAGATTTTTACCAACCTAACACATCCCCCTTTGTCCAAGTAATCTTGTGTCTCATGAGGCACAACCCAACAGTTTCACAGCCTAGCAAATTAGTCAGCTTGTGAAAGATTGCAAAAACAAGACCATGAAAATTTACCTACAGTTGGTAGCACCTAACAAATGCAAACTCTTCTACATCTGCAATAACTCTATTTTCTAATTTAAAAATATTACTGAAATATGAGTAATTGTTCATATATTTTAGACTGCATTGATTTTTCTCCTTTCTTGAGTACAGAAGGGTAATTTAATAACACTGCCTATACGTACATCCTCTTCTGCAGGGCTACGTCCTCTTCTGCAGGGCTGAGCAGCACTACAGTTTTACCTTCATTTTAGAAATGCTTTACCTTCATTTTAGAAAACTGAGCTCAGGACTCTCCTAAGAGGCTCTGCCTGAGCACCTGGGGGAGGTTTTTTTGCTCCCCTGCCTGCCCAGCACAGCCGTGGGGTGGGCAGCTGCGATGTCAATGGGCAGCAGAAAGTCTGACAGCAGCCAAGCCCCACTGAAGTCATAACTCTTCTGCTTGCCCTGCCAGGGCCGTACCTGCGCCAGGCCAGAGATGTCATCAGGCAGCAGCACCAACAGGCTCAGCTCTCCGCTGGCGTACGGAAGCTCCAGGACCTTAATTTTCTCTTCAGCCACTCTTGCCACTCTGAAGGTGCTGTTCTGATGCATCATTTGCACGGGTCTGCTCTCTTGCTGCGGAAACAAAAATGTGAGATGATGAGGTGTGGGAGCAATCTTTTTCTTTGGTCAGACAAATGTACAAGGCCTTTGGAAGGACAGGACTCAATCCTCAATCACCCTGCCTTTGGAGAAGAGCTGTGTCTCCATTTTTGTCTCATCTGCTGGTTTGCTCTGTCAGACACAGCTGTCATAAATCTGACAGTGAGGCACCCAGGTAAATCACCCAGCCAATGATAACAGAACTGTAAATACAACAAATACACATCTGGCCAGAAACTGTGTCTGTGCCCCCTACCTCTGTCACATTGAAGGGCACTTCCCGAGTGTGTTCTTCTTTAAACGGGGTCTTCCATATCCCTTTGAAGTAAATGGCATTCACAAGGACCAGTGCAGTCTGAGGATTAACAGAGCTTGGTTCAAGGAAATCCTGGATCTGTCCTTTAAGAAAAACGTAGGGCACAGAGTGGTAAGTTTCATAGCAGTAGTCTTGCATTTTAGAAGTCAATCAATATACTGCTCCTTCACTTGACTTTTCCTTCTCCAAAAGTCTGCACATTGAATTAAGGATCGTGACGATGATTTAATAATACACTGAGTGTATTATTGTGGCCAGACATTTCTGCAAGAAGACAGGTAGGTTCAAGAATGTTATAGATTCCCAGGAACATTTCTAACCAGCGCTTGGAAAAAATAAATACTTACATAGAAAAAAAGGAAAGGGAGATGGAAGAACCAACACAGATTTTCTCAATATGTTTGTTTCTCACAATTCACTCTAGGTTTTTCCTCCCACCTCAACACAATAAATGCACACAAGCTTCTGAATCACTGATTTCCCACCATCAGTTTAGTGTGCATTACTTTCTCCCCTGGAAGCCTGGAAGCCCACTTCTTACCTGTCCAGCACATCCTTGTAAAAATATGCCAATATTCTAGAGAAGCTGGGAGTAACCTTGCATGAGTTAATCTCTCCAGATACAAAAAGAGTGCATATAAAATGTGCATATTAAGTGTGCATATCATGGCACCTCTGCCTTTGCCAGATGTATTTAAAACACTCTGCCACTGCCACACAGGTGCAATAGAGTCATCCCTTTCCACAGGAAATATCCACTAATGGGGACAGGAAGAGGAAATTTTTCTTCTAATGTTTAGTCCTTTCAGAAATTGCTAAAATACAGCTGTCAGAGAGAAGTATATTTCATAGTCTTGTCTGACTTACCATTTGTCTGATTTTTCACCCAGGAATTAATGCGCTGTCTGGCTTGATTTGATGCTGTTTTGAAGTTGACCATTTCTAGACCAGATCTGTACAACTTCTTCACACATTTTAAGTAGATCTGTAAAGACACCAATTAATTGTAGCCAGTGAACTAGTAATTTTTAAAAAACCATATCGAAGTGAAATAAAATATGGCTAATAAGATTTTTACAGTGATGTCATGGTTAAGATGTTCTCATTGCTTACTTCCTGAAAGAATTTGCTAAAATTGGACCAGAAAAATTATTTTGTTTCATGACAATTCAGATCTGACATCTTTACTATGTGACAAGTTAAGAGCATATATTAAAAATGTTTAGGAATTTCTAGAAGAAAGCCTGATCCAAACCCCCTGGTTTTTGGTTAATTTTAGACTGTTTTGTCATCTTTAAGTCCACTTCCTTTTTTCAAAGCATTTTTCCTTATTTTTAAAGATAAGAAGTTCCTTTGATTTAGACTATTTGTATCTTTTGCTTTGAAAATGTGAAAGAAAGATTTTGACACTTTCAAAATTTGGTTTTGAGGTGAGTTTTCAAGTGAAGAAATATGCCAAAGTCAAATTATTTTCTGAAGAAAACTCCAACAGCCAGTTAAAATGAAATGCTTTGGGGGAGCAAGTGGGGAATGAGGAGTTACATTACTAATAATTTTGTTTATTACTCCATTCATTTTTTTAATAGGGCCATATTTTTGCCTCAAATTGCTTTCCATTTAGACTATTGCCAGGGCCGTGGCAAAGGGAAAAGCCATGTAAATCCACACCAGTAGGGACTATTGGATTAACTGGTCACCTACTCCGGCCAGTCCTCCTGGATTAGAGAATTTTACAGGGTTTAGCAAGAGATGACTTACCGGTAGGATCTGACTTGTCTTTTCAGCATAGAGTCTGTTGGCAATGTGCATTGAATAATTGGCTTCTGGTGCAGTGATATCAGAGAGAATTTCTTTAAACAGTAGGTGGATATTCACAGACTTGCCACACTGAGTTGTTGGTAAGAAGACAGAAAAGTAAAGCTGTTAGGTTATTTTATGAGAAAGAGGATTATTTATAAGGTACAAATAACGTGGGAAAGCACACAGTGTTTGAACACTTGCAAATGAACATGTAATAGAGTCTAAGAGTTCCATGGGAGGCATATTCCGTATAAGCACCTAATGAGGTATAATTCATTCACAGCCTATGATGCCACTCATTCTAGAGGTTAATTATTGAAATTGGTGACTTTTCATAGGTACAAAGCCTCTAAATCCCAGGTACTCCTTGCATTTTCATGGCACTTTTTTTGCAGAAGCTGCAGATGGAAGAAGAGAGCTAGATGGCAAGGGAGTCAGGAAGTGTTTTGTAATACAGCGAAAAAATGGATCACCTGTCTCAAGTTCCAAGAACAGTGACACAGGCTAAAAGCATGTAGGAAAACTGCACAATGATAAACAGTCAGTGGGGCTTTATTTTTGAGAATAATTGTGTTGAACAGCTCCTTTCTAAATGCTTACTGAATCCCTAAATGCCCTAGGTTCAGATACTACCTTTGTTAAAAAAAAAAAAAGTCTTGCCTTTTTTTAAGTCCCACCTCGTGTTTTGGATCCCAAGTGAATGGGGACACACCAGGCTTTTGTTGTCTTTACAGAGGCAGCAGATTAACATGGACAGAAGCATACAGGTGGTATCAAGGTACTGGGACCCCTCATGGTTCTCTTGGGGTAGCAGTGGGAATTGGAGGCTGGAAAAGTCCCTGTAGCTTTGTAAGAGTGTGGTTACTTTCCATCCCTTGGGGATTCTAGGCTCTTTTCTGCTGTCCCACTTTGGAGTCTCGGCTGCAAGTCTGCCTACTGTACCCTGGCTTCAGGTACTGAGGCACTTTCAAGGGCTGTACCCCACCAGGACTTGCAGGTGTGGAGTTCATTTACACCAAAGTGTATCCTGGTGCCCAAAGCACCCTATCCTGTCCTGTCACTTGCAATATGTGCAGCCTGTCTTCTTTTTCTGGTGGTGTTTTGGGGTGGTTTTTTTGTTCATTTGTTGGTGGTTGTTTACTTGGCATTTGTTTTGTTGCTGTTGTTCTTTGGGCTTTGGTGGTTTGTTGTATTTTTTTTTAACTTACATCTCTTAAATTAAGAGAATTAGCAAAAGTTTGGCAAGGTGTTGAAACTACTAAAAGCACAATCTGAACAGTCTATTCTCAGGAAAAGGATGTGAAAGAGAAATCAATGTACCTTAGATTTCTGTACCTTGGTCTGGATACTTCCAAGTCCTGCAATTTTGTCAAAGTGAAGAACCTGCAATTGAAAGTAGAAATTAGATATGTGAAGTCCACTCTCAGTCACTGATATTTGTACTAAGTAGGTTTTCACTAACCAAATCTGATTAGCATATGGATGAACTGACAAATTTCATGTGAACTTTAAACCAGGCACCGCACTGAAAATTTGTGATTATGATCTTCAGCTTAGATCCCATCTTTCCCAGTTAATGGCATTGTCCATAAATCAGCTACAGCCTTACAGCATTGTATTTATAACTATGACTCTTGTTTTTCGAATGTTTCCTCTTTTGTATGTTTCCAGTTGTCCTTTCCACCTGGAAGGAATCACATCTCTGAGATAGTATAAGCTGAAGCAAGAGACCTGCCTTAACCATCCTCCAAAACTGCTCTTTCTTAATGAAAACCAAAGGTTTTTCTTGCCCTTCATGAGGAAATGCAATAACTGAAAAGTAGCTCCAGAGTTTGGAAAGCCATTTTTTGCTAGGCAGGTTTGGAAGATATAAATGGATAATCTGCTGCCTCTTTGAATGGGATCAAAGAGAGTTTGTACCCATTTATGTAACTTACCTTCTCCATCTGATACTCAGTGTTATTTCTTGCTCCCAGATAGACCATGGCCAAGGCTGCAATCATGCTCAGGGGACAATAAAAGATGTTGTCGTTGGGGTTGTGAAATTTCACCTCTTTGAATACATCAAAACAAAATTCTGCATTGGCTGCACTGATGGAGCCCATTGTGAAATCAGCGTTTCCTAAAGCAAACAGAAATATGACTTTTTGGTCACAATATATAGTGCTTGTTTTAAAGAGTATTGCCAATAGCCCAGAAACTGCCAGTTCATTGCTGGTTTTGCGATGCTGAACCAGTGAATGATGTGAAACCTACAAATTCTGTGATCATTAGAAATATTGTAACTCCTGATCCATTTACATACAAACACGTGTTTGTTTTCTTTCAACAAGATCCTATCAGCAAGATAGTACCTTGTACTTGCCTTTTAGGAAATAGAAAGTTTCATCCAGCCTTCAATATGATAAATATAACATCGAATGAGTTTCCCTATGGCCATCCAGAGGGCTCTGAAGGGTGTTTGAGGCAATGCAAACTTAGTATTTCATTTCCTCTGTGGCTGCTCTCGATCTTTAAATCAAATGTAGTCAACTCACTACACTCCTTGTGTACCTCTCACTGTTGCTTAGTACAACCAGCCACAAATTTGGAGGTTGCTTTTCTGTACTTTATAGCAATAATACTAGTAAGTTGTTCTGTTAGATGCTGACGTATAAATTTAGGGTTTTCCTGTGGTCCTGTTTCAGACATTTAATCGCTGCTGATGCTTTTTAGCACAATCATGCATATATATATGTATCTACACATAAATATATATATATGTATAGATAATATATGGGTTTTGTCAGGGAGTGAGACTGAGAAAAGACAAATGCCTTTATTCCCAATTATTAGAATTATAAAAGGATAGTTTTAATGTGACAACAGGTTTCAAATGAAAAAGAACTATTTCTACTCAGTATTTGGCAGTCAAACAGTGTAAGATATAATGAGAATGCAAGGCAAAATTACTGTATATGCTGTCTTTTTACATACCTGTCTTATACTTACCTTAAGGTTCTTAAACATAATATTTTTTTCCATCTTAAAGAATACAAATTAGAAATTACATTTTCTTGGAGAAATACTTACCCTGCAAACTTCAAAGAGGCATGTAATAATCCAGCTTGCCAGCTGAAGCTAAACAGCTCCCTGAGCTCTTGGTGATATATATAGCATGATTTTGAGACACTCCCACTGTTGCCTTCAAGGAGTCATCTTCAAACACTGCCTTTTTTTTGAGAGTAATGTTTCCTTGTGCTTTTGGATGCCCTGTCCATCTGTATCACACACACTGCACACGCACTGCACAGTGCACAGTATGTGTCATACCTACTGAGACTTGTATGAGTGCCTTTCTGACTGAGACCATAAGGAACCAGGACTTCCTGCTATAAAACCTACTACCAGTTATATTCATTGCACCCTGAAACTTTGAGCAGGCCAATGTTAAGCTGGTATTCTCTCTGCAGCAAGTCAACTTTTTTTATTGAAGTAAAACCTGATTTAAAAATGAATTATTTAAGCTTTTGCTGTAACCTTCTCTTCTCCTCAGCGGTGAGGCACTGTCAGTGCCGAAAGCACCCTAACACAGTGCTCCCACCAGTCATGAAGGGAAAGGTGGATGCTGGGCTAACTGCTGAACATCTGGTAGATATGCAACAACTCACTACAACATCTGTCCAGTGGAACAGAAGGAAGTTCCTCAAGAACGGTGGCCATCTGACCTTGCCAAAATAATGTAATTCCAAGCAAAGCCAGCTGCAGGATGGTCATTCTATTGAGAGGGGTTTGAAATGGATTTTTTTCCATGTTAGAACAAACTCAAAACTTTCTGTTTAGTTTTCAAGACTGAAAGGTGTTTCGGTCTGACAAAGTACAGAATATTCCTGGAGTGCAGAGATTGGTGTGGTGTGTGCCTTGTACTTGTTAAAAGCACAGCCACACCCATTTCTCTGCTTAGGCAAGCCCACAGTATTTTACCTGTGGCCAAACTACAAGGGTCTACAGCATAGGCGTGCAGGAAGAGGGGAGAAAGGTTCTGAGGAGAAAGCACATTTTGCTAAAACCTCATTTTGATGAAAACATTTAGAGCAACAATGTTGAGATGATTTAGAGGCCTGAAGATGGGCATGGAAGAGGAAGAGATTGGAGGAACGGTCAGGAATTACATATTTCCTGGGCTGTAAGCCTGACCCCAGAGTATTCAGGTATTCAGAAATTTATTTAAACCAGCCAGTGGTATTTAAAGAATGACTAAGAGTCAGCTTTTAATTTTCATTCTGTGCAGGTCATGGCAACAAGGCCCATGGTACTTGCACAGGCCATTCCCATAGATCTTCCAAACCTTGTAACTATGGCAGGTGAATAAACTACAGAATCTGTCTGCAGGAACATTCATGGTCTGTTAGACAACCATAATGCACAATATAAAATATAATTCAATTGTAACAAGCTATTACTCTTTATTAAATAATAGACTTGATGAGCAGTAAAGAAAAAAATCTGGCATCTGCAAAGGCCAGAGGGGTGGATAATAGAAATCCAAATTTGTACATGTTAAGTCACAGAGCATACGGCAGTAAGTGCACCCTCTGTGAAAAGGAAGGGGAGCTGCTTTACCCTTAACAGTGTTCTTTGCCTTGATGAAATGCAGGGATGTATGTGCAGAGCCTGATAATTGGAGTGTGTTTAGTTTCCCAATTCAAAATGAGGATATTATAGCAGCAATGAGGATGGGAAAATCTGAAGATAAGAAGGAGCTTTCCTCTGATGCTGGCATAAAAAAGGGGACCAAGGAGCTGGGAAAGCAGGTCTTTCCAACATTTCTCTGTTCTTATTTTCACATTTAATTTCTTCTGGTTGCTCAGGAACTACTGAGCAGTGTTTGAAAGCAATGTTTGCCTGTGCTTTCGGAGGGCCTGTCCATCTGTATGACACACTGTGTGCACTGTACTGTGCCTGAGTGTCTTTCTGAGTGGGACCATAAGGAGCCAGGACTTCCTACTATAAAACCTACTACCAGTTATATTTTGAGGAAAATAAACATTAGTCTTCTTCATATGTGGGGGGGGGGGGGGCANGAGGGTGGAGTGTGACTCAAAGCTGCCCTCTTTGGCTTTTTCAGTGACAATCCAAAAATCTTCCTTTTCCCTTCTTTTCTATCCATTGCAAAGCTTTTGAAGATATAATAAAAAATTATGGTATACATAGGTACTAAGAAACTGTTTAAAGGAAAGCACAGTTTCAGAGAAAACTGAGGAGAACTGCAACCATCAGAGAGAATAAAGTTCATTGAAATGTGAATATGTAAGGAGTTACTCAGTAATCAGACTGTGGGAAGCCACAGATCTTTCTGTTGTGGGACAAATGTGTGTTACCTTTCCATGGAGACTCATGCAAGTACTATTTGACATCTTTTGCTTTGCTTTTTGCCAGTCTACACTTTTGTAGGCTGTCATGTGTGCTGGCATGGTTCAACACTTGGCATGGAGCGTGTCCCTGGGGAGGAGGCAGTGGAATGCCCTTCAGGGCTATGTCTGCTCCAGGCACCGTTTGGAGTTCCCAGCTTTTCTCTGCTCTCTGAGCTCTGATGCTTGGCATCGAACTTTTACAAACTACAGTTTCCCACAGGAGAAGCATTTGCTGCCAGAGTGGAGGGCTTCCCTTCTATTTTTAAGTAAACATCCATGATTTTGTGGGAGCACTGCCCTCCACAATAGGAGCTGCTGCCACTACACGAGCAGCAGGAAGCTACTTTCCAGCTTCCGGTGTTTTTCACCACATTTTTTTCATTTCTTGTAGATTAAAATGGCAATAAGGAAAAAAGATTGCATAAGGAGAAGAGAAGGGTTTTTTTTATTATAATTTGTACTGTATTTTGTTGCTGTTTCTGAATTATCTAGACATCCCTGAAGTAAGTTTTTGGGTTTTTTTAAAATTACAATATGAAGTTACTTCTGCTGTAGTAAACTAAGTGACATCCTTGTTTCAGCCACACCTTCTCCTTTGCTCACACACCAAATTCCTGTTGTAAGACTTGTGCTTTTTGGGTTAATATGTTAAAGCACTTGCCTTTATCACATTAATTCTTTTTCTTTTACATTTTATCTGAAAATATATAAGCCTGATTGTGCAAGCTAATAAATTCTAATATTCTAATACTGTTAATTTCACTCTTTTTTTCTTTTAACCTAAGTAATTTTAATTGGAGACAGACCAGATATACACAAAATTCCAATGGCAGTTGTTGAAAAACATGCATAGCTGTTTTTTGAATACTTTATTTATCAAAGAGCTAACAGCCTGTGTTTTGTGTTCGCTTACCTGTATGTTCTCTTTCACAGTATGAAAACTGTGTCTCTACAGGTAATTTAACTATTTCAGGTTGTATTTCATACTGCAATTGCAGCCATATGAAGTATCTCCAGACTATAATGGGTCTGCTTTATTCAGCAGTTCAATTTGTGTTGAGTACTGTAACTTACTGTAATTTTTCCTGCATATCTCAGCAGCTGGAAGAGCCCTTTGAATCATCAGTTCTACAACAGTACCAGTATGCTCCCAGTGTTTACCTTCTTCCCATCAGTGAGTAACAGGGAAAGGAGAAGTGAGTCATCAAAGGCTGGAATATTTTTCCCATAAGAGCAAGTATTCTTCATGTATCTGTGGATTTTGGACATTACCTACTGCCAGACTGGGCAGGCTGCTCCCTGCTTGTGACCCTGGGCTATTCCTTCCCACCACCGACTCCACAACATCCAGGAGGTGGTTTAGGGAACTAGATCATAAGCAAGAAAATTAGCTTTACCAGAAATTTTCCTCGTGATTTGCTTCCCAGAGAACTGCTTATCCCCAAGTCAGGCAACTAATAGTGGTCATGTAAAAGAGGGAGAAGGTTCAGAGTTTATGTACCCTAATGTTGAATTGTCCAGTGCCTAAACTCAGCATGGTGAATATTTAAAAGTGGGAGGTAGACTTCAGTGTTGTTTACATTTTTGTAAAGGATTACAAATCCTTTTTGGAAAGGATTACCATTATTTTTACTTACTATATTAGACTGTTCCTCTGTTTACTTAATTCTGCAGACTACTACATTTACTATTTAGTTTGCAGTGGGTTTATCATGATAAATAGTAAATAAATAATAATAAATAATAAACACAGAGTACCCACTTAAAAACCATCACTATAGATTTTTTATTTTTTTATGTTAATGATTAATAAAATAGCTGAGACAAGAAACTCATGCTACCTGAGGCCCAAACAGAGCTGGCTCTTAAAAGTGAGAATGGCTGATCACTACTTGAAGTTTAGTGTGGGAATTATGTGTCTCATTCCCAGCCATCACAGAGCAGGCCTTGTCAGAAAATTGTTCCATTATTCTGAAACCCTGGTTTTGTTATGCGGGAGTTTATGAGGAAGTTGGTCACACATACAGGGTTTTTCACCAAAAAAAAAAAACAATGGGTCTGCCCTTCTTGAGAGCAAGCAAAATTACACCAGAAAATCTTCTGTCTTCTCTGCTCTCTGAGAATAAACCCTGAGAGCTCCAGTTTGAAACACTGCTCCCAAACAGTGTTTAATAGGAGGCCCTAGGGGAATATTTTGATGCTCCCCTATAAAGTGGTATTTTCCTTGAGACCTTAGGTAGGTAAAGCTAAAAGAGACCAAGTGCCTGAGGTTATGCTTTTAATGCAGATCCCTATCCTCCTGTCTACTTCATGTGAGAGAAGGTATCACTTATCTTCAGGGCACTAAAGTCATATTGGATCCCTACTGCATTAGGAAAGGCTCGAAGTAAAATTTTCTTTTAAGACACCCCTAGAGGACTACAGCATTTTGGCAAATATCTCATAGTGTATTTAAAGGTAGATGTCAGTTTCATGAGGTCTCCTAGAAATAAAATATGCCTAAGATGCATGGGGTTTAGGGTTTTATCTTTAATTTGGGTCTTCTCAGATAGTCTTTTTATTTACAGCAAACTAGACTTTAGGATAAAGTCTAGAGAAATGTCTTTTGTTTTGCCTTTTATCCTTACTGCTTGCCAGTTGGGATGTAAGTGGGGAGAAAGATCTATTTTCCAATATAACCTCCACTTAAGGAGAGGAATATCTTCCAAAGAAGAGAATGGTGTTGGTTTGGTTGTGTCTGATGAAGAAGAGGAATGGATGGTCAGCTCTGAACTCACAGGTTACTGGGCAACACAGAGGCATTGCAAGAAACCCCATGGAACAACCTGCTTCAGTGCCCTCTTCATTGACTTCCACAATTGTCTTCTGGATAGCCTTGGACACAACCAAGCCATCTTTCATAGAGATTCCTGACAAATCAGCTTTTCCCCAGTCAAAAACATTCATTACTCCCATCTCCTGGAGAGTGTTGTTGAGAACATAACTTTCTTCCATCTTGAACTGGGGCAGGTACACCTTCACTCTCAGTGGTTGCATCGTAGCCAAGCTGGTCCATTCTGCCAGTTTTTCATAGGTGAGGGCACATTCAAGCTGTAAGATGGTATTGGGAGTAATGATTGGCACCATAATGAATGCAAGGAAAGGAAGTTCACTTTTTCCCCCTCGTCTTCTCACCACACTGGAGCAATGCTAAAGCATTGCTCTCTATGTATGTTACTAGAGAGGAAATGAAGTGTTACCTGTTCTAGGCCAGTAAAGTCCTCACAGTCACCTTCAGGAAGAAGAATGAACATGCTCAGTTCATTATTGAAGTATTGGAGCTCTATGACTTTTGTTTTCAGTTCCTCTATGATGGCCATGTTAAAATATCCTTCTTGAAACATCATCTGCACTTTCCTTCTCTCATTCTGGAACACATGAATCATATTAAATGGAAAATACAGAAATTATCACCCTGGTTTTAATTGGTTTCAGCACTGAGCTTAGAGTTCAGCTCAAAAGCATTATTTAAACTGGTCATGGGTTTAATATACTTGTAGCATTGATATGCTCCTCTCAACTGTAGTCCCAATGAAGTTATCCATTTTAGAATTATAAAAACTACATTTCCCTTTCTAACGGTGCCAAATTACTTTACTCACAACTTCCTCATTACATCTTTCTTTTTTCTGGTGTGTCAGATGAGGAAACTGATACATCTTATGCAACCATAAATTAAATTCTTCATGAATAATGTATACATTCGCCTGAGATAATTTGTGTTTAATACTTTTTTTTCCTGAAAGCACACACTGTTCTGTTCATAAATAGCAGCAGAGAAGCAGAATCTTCACTTTCAATCTTAACAGTTGCAAAATCCCCAACAAAGTTAGTGCATGTGCTCAGTGGATTTGGTCCAACAGGGATCTCAGCTGCACAAGAACCACTTCTGATGTGAATTGGTACAAACATTTACATATTTGGTTAGGAAAACAGAGAGAAATACAGCCTTCTATTGCTCTCACTTAAGACCACTGTTTTGTCTTGGGATAACAAAGAGGAGAAAAGCCCCCATCTGTTATTACAGGAGACAGATATCTGACCTCCATCCCCCAGCTTCAGTTCCTGCCCATACTGTACCTTGTTCAGGTGGAAATATGCTTCCTTAGTGTCTTCTTTCTTAAATTCTACTGCCCACTTTCCTTTAAAATATATAGCATTGACCAGGACAAGTACAGTAGAGGGATCAATAATACCAGCAGCAAATAGATCTTTGATTTTACCTTTAAAAATAATGAATTAAGACAAATTATTACTTTGTTCTGGCAATCAGCTGACTTTGACTATTAATAATTATTTCTTTTAAATTGACAAGTGGTATAATGCTGTCAGACAAATGACAAATATTTATGTACAGCTTTGGAACCAAGGAACTCAAGGTATTTTTGTTCCCTTTACTACATTTATTTCCTATTGAAAAGAAAAAATTAGTGCAGGTGTTTAATATATAAAAATCTTGCTATCTTTGGAAAAAAAGTAGAGAGTGATATTCGTAAGTGGTTCAATTGCAAACCAAAAAACCTGCACATTTTTTCTTTACCTTTTGTTTCATTTTCAACCCAGAAGTTAATTTTGTCTCTGACTTCTTCTTCGGTGTATTTAAAATTTACTGGTTCCAGTTCTGCTCGATAGAATTTCTTTGTGGAATCCAAGTATTGCTGGAAAGTACAAATTGCAGAAGTTTATTGCAATGTGATGATTTTTATAAGATAGATAATTTCATTGCTTCAGGATAGTTCCATGTAGTAGATCAGCAAGAAAAAAGGCATATGTCCCTTTGTGCTTCATGATGAAAACATTCTGCTGAGCTCCCCACTCCTAGGAGCTGTTACAAGGGAGACCACGGTCCCTTACCTGGAAGAACGGATAAGTAATTTCTCCAAAGAGCCTGTTGGCAATGGTGAGACAACAGCCTGGTCCAGGTTCACTGACTTCAGCCAACAGAGCCTGGAACTGGGAATGGACTCCTTCATCTTCTTCACACTTCAAACAGGAAAACAGATGTTTTGTGGTAGGCTTGAGCTTTCCTATGCAAAGTTGGACCTGAGGGTGAATTGCAGCCTCTCTCTGCATGAGAAACCCTACTCCACCCAGCTGATTCAGACACTGGAATAAATGCACCAGGATACCGCCTCCTATTCCCCCTGTGCCACATGTGCAGAATGACAAAACAGTTCCCCTTCTGGCTCTTCACCTCCAAACCACGCCGTATCCTACAGTGGTGTCCCTGTGCACACTAAGCAAAAGGCTGCTGGCTTAGAGACTGGGAGAAGCAAGCTCCAAGGTGCCTTTGGCATGTTCTGTAGGCTAACCTTTGCAGGAGGCAATTGAAGCACTTATCACATTTTAGATTGGCACTGCTGTTTTGGTTAGAAATCGATGATGAGAAGGCTCAGCTGTCGAAATGTGTGATCTCACAAGGCCCCTTAAACAACTAATAAAGGAACAGTAATAAGCAGGTCGGCAAATCTAGATGGAGAGGCTGATCAGCCCTGCTGTGCTTTCTGATTAAGTGATTGTCTTCAAGGAAAAAGGCTGACAAACTGGCTCCTGTTGATTCAGCTCAGAGCTGCAATTGTGTCTTACCTCCTCAGAAGGGTATCTGTTTTCCTGTCTCGTACTGCTCAAAACTTCTCTGAAATGAAAGACCTGCAATGTAAATGTTGGGTGAATGCAGATGAGTGAAGGTACTTCAAAGCTAAAGCAGTGTTGCAAGCCTATCCCAAAACACAGCCAGACACAGGCCCTGCAGAAAGGCCCCTTTGCTCTTTACCCTAAAATCCTTGCAAGTGAACAAGTAGTTTTAGGAGATGGTGAGTGTATGAAATCTTTGAAATTTCAAAGGCTTTGGGTGTCCACAGAAGGCAAAAAAGCACATTAAAGGTAAGGAACTCTTCTGAGCTCTAAGAGTGCAGGGATACGTCCAAAATGCTTTCTTTAGCACTGATGTATTCATTGAACAGTCAATTCAATCATAATGCTTAGTCTGAAGAAGTTTGGTATTAGGAAGAGAATAATGCATTTTTAAAAGGGCTTTCTGTGTGCATCAGCCCTTTGGATGTTTAGGAACTGTACCACATGGTACAATCAGCCTCTTGGCTCATATCTTACCAGCATTCCCTTTTCAGAGCAAAGCCCTACCTTCTCAATCTGCTCGAGTGTGCTGCCCCTGGCTCCAAGGACAACCATTCCAAAGGCAGCTGACAGACTTAGTGGGGAGAAGAAGATGTTTTCATTTCTTTTTCTTTTGTTCAGCTCTCTGAAAAAGTCAAGACAGAACTTGGCATTGGCTGCACTGAGAGAGCACATTGTGGCACTGTGATCACCTGAAACAAGGGTAAAAACACCTGCTATGTTTAGATGCCCTGGTGAGTTTTTTTGCAATAGCTTGGCTGAATTCTTCAGTACTTCCCTGTTCCTTACATTTAGGATTTCACAGTGAATCTGAAAACCAGCACCCTGAATAGCAGAAGAAGCACATTTGCTGAAACAGTATTCTGAGTTGAGCTGCTTCTCCAGCTCAAGCAATAGCTATGGCTTTGCCACTTAGCCCTAACTTTGTCCTAACCAAACTTCCAGCTCAGTTTATATCCTGATCTTTGTGCCTTGAGTCCTCTAGGCATGGCACTTATTAATTACACCCTTGATCATATCTTACTCTTTGTTTCTCTCTAAAACTTTGTGTGTATTACTCAGCTGTGCCTCACATACATGTCTTTCTAAGGCTGGTTGCTTAACAAATGTTTGACAGAAAATGGAACTACAAACAGGCTCACTTAGTAAGATTTTGAGCGGAAACACATTGTGCTTTAGTAGAAAATTCCAGACATATTTTTTATCTGAAGCTTAAACTCTTTCTTGCAGCTTGAACTCTTTTTCCCAGATACCCTGCAGTTACAATCACAATTATTACAAGCAGATCATCCTGAATGTGCTGCAAAATTATTCATATCTTAGACCTAGAACAGAGTTCCTGTCTCATTAAAGACTTAAAGATGTAGTGTCTGCATCCAGTGAAGTGTTGTAGAAACATCTGATCATAAGTTCAGTATTTTAGAAGTTCCATTATTCTAAGTCACATTTGTTATTATTCTTACTGAGTCTGAATAATTTCCTCCACACATGTAGTAAGCATATTTCCCCTGTTACACAAGAAGAATAAAGTATCCATATAAACATTTGAAAGATAGAACACTATAGAAAGACTATGCTCTTATAAATTACCAGTTTGGGTCACACAGAAGAAGTGGCAACTGGTTTTAATCTTCTTTAAAAGCACACTTGGAAAGGAGAAGTTTAGAAGTACCATTGTACAAGTTAAGCACAGATTCATTACACAGCCCATACATTTTAATGTAATCCAAAACATTGTCACTTCCTCAAAATATGCCATATATAAGTGCAAAGGAGGTATGTATCTTACTAATGCACATATTGATCCTTAGATCCCAGTTCTGTCATTTAGAATTAAAGATAATGTAGATATTTACCTTCTCCTCAGTACTGACAGTGTCAACTTGACACTCGAGCTTCTTGATGGGGCTTCTGGAGCAATGGGATATAAAACCATTGCCACTCCCAGTGGCAGCATAAATTTCACTCATGATGAATCACATTCCTGTCTGTTGCAACCAGTTAGTATAATTAGGGGACCTGTTGTGGAATCTTGAATTTTTCCATATCCCTGGGAATTCAGAAAGAAGTCAGAATTTTAAATGCATACTAAGATGTAAAAAAATCTAAGTAGTTATAAAAAATGAAAGCAAACTCCTAGAAACAAAGGGAATTTCAGAGGGGTTTTTCACCTGTAAAAAAATTAATTCTAAGAATTTTGTTGTGTTTTGACGTCAGAAGTAGCACTGATGAATGCAACATACAGTTTCCGTAGTAGAAACAATTATACTGCCCACTGATTTAGTCCTGGGCTGAACTATATCCTAAGTTTAGCCCAGAACTTCCCATTACTCCTCCTTTTTGTCAGTGTCTCTGAGGACAGCTGATCATTGTCTTATATTGCTTCAGCAAGGCATAGGCAGCAGGGACAGAGCAACCTATTTATAAGTAATATATTTCTGGTGTTATTTTCCTGAAAAATTATCTTTCCTCATATTCAGGTTGATGTGGTGTGTGGGTGGGCAAGTACTCATATGAGTGTATGCAAGCACTAACAACACTGTTTTGTAACAAGTACTTAGTTATCACTACTAAGATATATTTAGACATCAACCCAACTGGATACTCTGGTATTTAGGAAACTCTGAAGGCAGTGTCCTATCAGTCATAAAGTACTCATGGGGTTTAATTCCCTTTCGGTTTGAATTTTCCCATAGCTACTTCTTGGGAGGAAATAGAAATTAAAAACATACTGTTCATTCAAGCCCTGAGAACAAGAGAGTCAGACCTGCACAGATTTTGCCTGAAGCCGTGCAGTCTGGTTTAACTTGCTTAACACTGGGGCAAGAAAATTTCCCAAAGAAGCATCTGGCTTGCTTTCCTGGTTTCTGGCTGCTCTCCACACAGTCACCTAAAAACCCACCTACTGAGCCTGTTTCTTAGTGCTGAGCCTGTTCCTCAGTGCTAAACCCTGTCTGACCATCCAGGAGCCACTCCAGCAGTTACATCCGCACTGTTACAAACTGGGACAAGGCCACTTCAGAGCTGCATCCCCCACACCCACAGTCACACCAGATTTCCTTACCTCACAGAGCCTCAGATATCTCAATCCTTGAAATAATTTCATCATGGTGCAATAACAAAATATCAGCTCAAGCTGGTGCCTCCAAGGAGGGACCCCAAAGAAAGGACATGTTGGACTTTTATACCCTCACAACCTAAGTGTGGGAAAGTCCAAGGTCCTTGGCTCCTGCTGCATCTCCAAGTGTCTGGTTCCCTGGCCAGGCCATAGCTCCCTGGGACATTTGTTCTGCACTGGTTGGGCATTTCACATCCCCTTGCCTGGGGCTCCCACCCAGAGCTCAGCCTGCAGCTGCACCCCGAGCTACCTGCATGGAATGGGTTCCCCAACACTCACCACTGCCACCGACAGGGAACTGCAGAGCAGAACTGGGCAGATGCTGTTCCTTTTCTTGTGGTGATGGGCTGTTCTCTGCAGTCTTATTTTGGGCACTAGGCACAGTTGGAGGAAAACTGTTGTGGAATATAAAAGGGGGTAAGTATACAGGTAGGAGCTACAAGATGTAACAGTTTTAAGTCAGGGTAGCATGCAGGTGTCTCCCAACACAGAAATGAGAGGGTTTTTGAACAGCAAGACACAATCAAGTATTTGTCTTTCAGGAACACTGGGAATTTTTAATCCAAATTAATACAGTGAATGAAAAATTGCAATCCTGAAGCACAATAATTCATGGCCTTTGGGCACAGGGGTACATGCTAAAAGCCACAAGTACCCTTAAAATGCATTCTTCTGTGTATGAATCTGTTAAAGCAAAGTTCAAGTTATCTAATATGCTCACAGAGTGAAACACTCTCATAGCCCCTGCTCAGTTTTCTAATACTTTTAACTGTCTTAACTGTCTTAAGTGAACAGGTTTATCCAGCTTTCTTCAACACTGCTTGTTATTTCTCTGGTTTTGTAGGTACTGTTCTTAATTCATTTTGAATTAATCTGAAGGTTAACAGGCTCCATTTTTCCATTTGGTGGATATTTGTTTCACATGAATCATTTTTTGTTAGTGGTCAAAGTACAGACAATGGAGTAGGACAGGCCTTCATTCCCAGAAAGGAACACTCTCTGCTGTTCTTCTCGTCTCCTGCTTTCTTATTTTGGTCTCTTCTAAGTTAGTTTAGTGTAGCTTAGTGTGTGGCTTAGACAGAGATAGTTTTTTAATTGGAATGTCTGAGAAATCCAGGAGTTTTTGTTCAAGCAGATTGAAGGATGTCCTGAATTGTAGGTTTTGAGGAGACTCACTATGCAAATGCTTGCTGGGAAAGGCAAAGATACAGCTCATTCTGCTGTTGAACAGAGGGCTGGACTAGTCCTAGTCCATGCAACGCATTCTTCAGCTCTGTGACTCCCTTCTTGGTCTTTGAATAATGCAGAGGTTCATTGCAGGCCAAAAAAAAGCTATCAGGATTGAAGATGGTTACAGTACTCTCAGAATCAGGAGACTCTCTCTTTATTCCTTTCCATTGATAACCTTGCTAAAAGGAGAGGATAAAGAGCAGGAGGACTTTTTCTAAAGGTTACAGAGAAGCAGTTGCTGAGATGCCATTGTGTGGAAAGGAAGGTGAAGATATAAAAGCACTGTAAGTACAAAGGCACTGACAGAATTTGTTTCAGATAGTTAAACTACTCTGTCAAGAATGCAAATTTCTGCCCTTTTAGCTAGTGGTCAGATGCTTGTCATAGTAAAGTTGCTTTAAGGCACAAAGGAATGGATTGCAGACTGACCTGCTTTCTACACCTAAAATTCCACACATTTAGAAGACTGTAAATAGTGCCACATCCTTAGGGATAAGTTTTGCCCAGCACCATTTATCTGTTTGCAGTTATTTTGGCTGAAAGACTCAAAATTTTACTTCACTTTCCAGCAACATTTTTTTAATGTTTCTGATGGCCTTGGAGCCAGGACCAAGGGAATGAAGACTTTTCTATATGATTTTTAAACCACAAAGAGTTCTGATTACATGGATGAGATAAGCATAGGAAAGCCAAAACAAGGAACAAAGATCCAGATCTGGTGATGTCAATCAGCAGAACACAACCTCGCAGCAAGAAGCAATGACTCACTCCATAGCAGAACAGATCACCAGCATATTCCTTGTGATTATTCTTTGCTTCAAGAGAATGCAAGAAACGTGGATGTCTACAGTTCTCCCTTGGCTTTTTCCTCACTGTTTGCAGCCACATGCTTCCCTTGCTGTCAGTGTCTGCAGGATGTAGCAGGGAAGCAGATTCTTGTCGAAGAGTTGATCTCAAGTTTGACAGCAAAGGCTTTTCGTGTCCCTTTCATCTTACAAAACCCACGTTCTGCTACCACCCTGCTCAGGTGGTAATTACAGAGTACCTGATTTGTCTGAGGTTGCCTGTGAGTAAAGGTACCATTAGATAAGTGGAGTTGCTGAATAGCAAGAATAAAAAAAGGACTCCTTTGATTTTCACTGGCCAAGAGAGCCCCCCTCCCTCTTTGTCAGACATCTGCTACAACAAATAACAAGTCTTATACAATGTATCAGAGCAATTAGGGTGATAAAGTATCTGTGGTGATCAACAGAAACTTTAGCGTGACAGAAAACATACCTCTTGAAGCTGAGGAAGTTGAAAATACTTTAGATGTTGTTGATGGTCTCAGCTCATTTGGGAAGCATCACATGAGCAGATTCTGATATTCATTTCTGTGATCTTCAGGTTGTTTGAGTCAAGAATCTGTTGAAACAGATTATAAATAGCACTGCTGTCTGCTGGCTCTCTAATACTGAATTTACTGGCAATAAGGTACAAGAATTGATGAGTGTGAACTTTCAGGGACCTGAGCCACCTCATGCTGGTCATTCAACTTGCCAGGGAAAAGCTGAGCCCAGCACTCTTGTTTTTCCAACTGAACTTCTTTGTGCACCAGAAGCTTTTCCACTATTGCAATAAACCCCATTTACTCCCCAGGGAAACTTAGACATGACAAAAAGTAGTCTTCATGTTTATTTCACTTATCAGCATCCAAAAATAGCTCTAGCAATACAGCCAGTTTTGCCTGTTGTACCTTCTCTGCTCATGCCCTTTCTCACTTGTTCACGAGCTTTGACTAACAGGAAATCACATTTGTAGGCAGGGATGGCTCCATGTGTCTTCTTAACAGATTTCCATAGTGTAAGATGATATGACTAAACAGATAAATATTTCTGCATGATGACCCTGTTTCATAATGCTGATTCAGGCTTTGTGAACGATCTCATTTATAGTATTTCTGGATATCATTTCTTTGTGGCAATTTAAGTCATTTTATAAGCCAAGTTACTTTACCTTAATAACAAGTGCAGCATTTTTTTAAAGTTGTCCATAAGTATTCCTCTCCTGGCTCTGCCTCAGTGCATACCTTTTCTTGTCATTCATCATTGTGGAATGCAGTAGAAAGTAGGAAATTTCCTTTGCATTTTAAAAAAGAGGCTTTTTTCAATATTGCTTAGACAGTGAAAAAGAGAATAGATATTTTCATGCAATGGAGCTGTAGTTGTTAACTTTGGTTAGAAATGACAGAACTGTGGCTGGAAGGATCTTTGAGATTCCTGGTGCATCTGCTGCCCTAAGGTGGGATGAAAGATCTAGATTGCAGTTGATAGGTGTTTGTTGAACCTGTTTTTGCAGCTTCTGGACAAAGTGTTTTCAAATCTCTGTTGTATTTCTGTTCTTCCTTATTCCTGAAGTTTTAACTCAACTTTGTCCTAAGTTGTTCTGACTGTAAATTAAAACAGCTGCATTCAGTTATATTTAAACTTTGGTTTGTGCTACTGGCTAAGCTGTTCAAATACTTATTAGTCAATTTATCCTTTGTACAAGACATAGTATTTGGGAGTGTCTCCCTGGTCATAAAATGTAATTATTGTAGTTGTACTCATAACCAGGAACTTAACATTACACTAATCACACTACTCAAAACCTGTGGGTATTGTGAGCTACTGAGCTACTTTACCAAATTATGGACTTGGAAACCTGAAAGACCCTAGAGGGCTGCTCAGCCCCCTAGCACATTGTATAATTTTCACCATTCTGAGGAGAAAGGTATTGCTTTTGGCCATCAGTCTGGATGTTAAAAATAATTGTTCTTCCTCATTCCCGTGTCAATCCTTGTGGTATAATTTCCATAGCTAGTGAAATTATGCTGTGGCTCAGTAGTTCCATATATTATTTGCATAAATGTTAGTGTGGAAATTCTTGCCAGTCCCTACAGCTAGAGAAATCAGATGTATCATAGGTCCAGAAATGGTGTTTGTTTGCCAATATTGTACATACATTTTTTTAATGACTGCGTTTTGAAAACAAAATAAGATTTGAAAATACCCTTCCTAAGCTGCCAAGCACTGTGAGGAACAAGCAGGTGAATAATTTGAAAACAGAGAGTCAAATTTTCAGCCAATGTAAACTGATTCAGCTCCAACTGAGGTGTGAAAAGAGAATTTGTTTCCATGGAAAAAGGTTCCTCTTCAGGCCACAGACTAATACAGATGTGTAAATGGTATGTTTTCCACATACTGCCATGGAATTTGTACAATACATCATTTCTTCATTCTGCAGTTCAAATTCCTACATGCCTGGGGTAACCAAGGACTGTCCTGAAAATAAGTTCTCTATATCTCTTCACATTTCTGCTTTCCCTCAGTTCCACTGGTATTTACCATTACGTTTTTGCTCTCACATTATCCTGGATAAAATTTGACAGCCCTTTTCTCTTCTGGCCTGCCTGTAACCCAGACACATCATCTTATGATTCCCAGATACTTGCATCCTGGCTGGTTGTAAACATTTGTGTATAATCTAAAGGGGAACCTGTGACCAGCATCACTTACCAACATCCTTCATGAAACAAGGTGCTTTTACTGCACAGAATAAGATATTTAAGAAAACTTGACTTAAACGCATTATGCTTCTGAGAACCACTACTCCGTGCAGAACATGTAAAGTAGTTCCTGCTATTGTGTTCTTGAGTAACCACTGGATGCAAACAGGAATGTCTTGACAGAACATGATGTTCCATAGCTTTGGTGTTTGGCCTGGGACACCCAAGTGAAATTCACACACAGAAGAGCCTCACATTGTTCCAGATGAAGGCAGGTATCTAACTACAACATGCTGATGAAGGGACATTGAGGGTGTGTGAGAAATCATGACACAACACTTCCCTTGCAACTCTCTGTGTGCCAATGGAACAGAGATCCCCTGGTACAGAAGCACACACAGCCAGTGTTGCTGCTGGGGGAAAGTGCCATTTGGCCCTTTCCCTAAATCTCTTTTTTTTTGGTGCAAAGTAAACATTACCAGTAAGCCATGGGAGGTAAACAGGATCTGGAACACCATCAAATGCCTGTGGGGTGACTTCAAAGCTCTGACCCTGCCAGCAAGCCTTCTCATTTGAGATTTAGGAAAGCCTCCTGCATTTTCATTCACAGAGCTGAAGTTTACTGTATATTTAGGACGTGGTTAATTTTGGCCTCCTGTATTTGTAAACCAGAAACAGGATGTACCCATAAATATATTCTCCCTTTGTCTGCTTTTGTGCTGCGTGGAGAAACAAAACTCTGTGTATTCATTTCTAAATTGAGACTTCAAGATGGCCCTTTTTTCTTCCTGCTCAGCTAGAGAACTGGGACTGAATTCTGTTCTCACACATGAGTGTAAATCTATTCTAACTCCACCAATACCTGTTCACTAATGTTTTAATAGCTTATAAACACATTTTGTATAATTGCAAAATAACTGTGTAGGCAGAATTAGACCAGAATTAGACCAGAACTGCTTTTGCAGTACAGTTCAGCAGTGGCCAAAATATATCAACACTGTTTTAGCCAGAAATCCCAAAAGGCCATCATACAGGCTGCTATGAACACAGTCAGCTCCATCCCAGTCACACTCAGTGCACCCCAGTGCAGACACGAGACAATTGCATTAATATATTCTGAAATTAACAAGGTATTTTAGAGGGGCTTTCATGCATTATGGAATTCTGGATCGAGAAATACTTTCCCTTCGGCGGTTACCTCTGTATTGTACAGTAGGATTGTTTCCCACTCATCAGGCAGAGGGTCATAGAACTGGCAGGTGAGAAATTATAGACTGAGAATAATCCTCCTCCAAGGCCAAACACCTCATGGTCTCCAAGGAACACGGTTTTTCGGGCACATGTCAAACACCAGAGCACTGGAGAAGAATTTTCTTAGAACGTTTCATAGTGATACCAAACAAACCCTACCTTTTGCATTCATTATTATTTTCAGAATGACAGGTCAGAGAAATGAAGGTGAAAGACATTCGAGTTCTTGGTAGTGGTAAATTACACCTTGCTGTGCTTGTGGTTCATGGATGAAATACAACTTGTGTCTTACAAGATGCAGCAGAGGTTCAAATGCATTGAGTGCCTAAGGCAACTTTCAAATCAAGGTTCAAAAAGCCATACCAAGTAAATGCTTTGAATACTTTTATTGCTGCCACACTTTACTACTTCCAAAGGGAGGGCCTGGAGAGAGTATCTGAGGAGAAGAGTGTGGGACAAATCTCTGCATATCTCCATGCCCAACATCTGTATGGAGACTCCCTCAGGACATGAACGTGACCTGTGGGTTTCACTGCCTTCATGGCAGCCAAGAGCCTTCCCTCATGGTGGTGTTTAGGCACTGGAGTTGGGGTTACTGGAGACACGTGGCAGGAAAGTGGGGGATTCAACACTGAGCTGTCTCTGGCTTGGGACCTGGTGGCTGGGGACAGAGGCCTGCGACACCTCCTGGAGTGTGGCCCCACCGTCAGCCTTCTCGTGTGGCTGAGGAGGGAAAACATCATGCTGGACTTCTGATTTGTATAGCACATCATCCAACTCTTTAGACAACCCCACTGCAATGGGAGTTTTCATGGCTAAGGATGAAATAAGTATCAAATAAGCCCCACTAAGTCTGTTCACTTGTTTGAGAAGAGCTCTAAACAGGAAAGGCCCATTATAATTTTTCCAGTTTTCTTGCTGAAGCAATGTGGTGTTTTTTCTTGGGTTCAAGAATATAGATATCAGGAAATGTCAGTGGAACTTGATAGCAACATGTTATTTATGCCTTACGCATTTCTACCACAGTATTGTGCTCTCTTTGTACAGAAAGAAGAAGAACCTGCTCTACCCTTAGGGGGAACAACATCAGCCAAAGTAGAGAACATTCTTTCTTGGATTGTGTTTGATCAACAAGAGGAAAAGGTGGTCAGCTCTGAACTCATAAGGAATTATGGAGGCAAAGCATTCTTTTGGTCACCCCTGTAGCAGCAGCTACCTGAGTTCCTTCTTCATTAACTTCCACAAAGAAAACTCTTCCCCTATCTGCTCCAGCTAGCTCCACAGTCCCTTAATCTCCTCCATTTTTTTTTCTAAAGGCTCTGTGTAAACACAGTCATGTAGTCAACATCTTGGGTTCTTTGCAAAAACTGCGAGATGGTTTAGAAGGACTGACCAAGCTTCAGACACTGTGGTTCACTGAAGTACATCATATTGGATGTGGATTTTTCCCACAACACCACAGGAAGTTAGACACTGGTTTGAGAGCACAGCTGAGGTTCTCAGTTCTGGATATTTGCTGCTGTACTCCAGCTATGGATCTGATTTCCTGTACCCTAGGCCTAGCCCACATGTTTGAGTAGGACAGTGTGGAGAGCTTGAGGCATCATGATTATGGCTTGAAATGTATGTTGGCCTCCTGAGGCTTTTGTTGAGCTCCACAGCCATTGTCAGTCTGCACCTCTGGAAGGTTTGCACCAAGCTACAAGCAAATAAGGCAGCAAGGTGGAGTTATTCCTGTCTGGGGTACAAGAGATACACCAAAGGCCCCTTGGCATGTCTTCCAGGATCCTTCATATTCATCACCATTCATGAGCAAGGAAATGGCTCCACACTGCCAAAGCACTCATCCTTCAGCCCTGGAGGCTGCTCTGCATCACATGCAGCAGTCAGTTTTTCCACGTTGTTTCCTCCTGGTGTCGGGAGGGTGGCTGTGGGCTGAGCAATGCCTGTATTTTAGGCCAACAGGCTCTGTGTGTGCTCAGCGCTGCTCTGGGCAGAATATTGCATTTCTCACAGAAGACCAGCAGCTAAACCCATCGAGCAAAATGCAGCTAAGTCCCCACTAGATAACATGCAATGATTGCATGAATATAATCTGAAAATATGACTGAGGAGACTTTTCCTGCTATGAAACTCTAGTTTGAGAAAGCCTTTCCCCACAGTGGTCGTCCCACTACAGTTTAGTAAGATGATTCCTCTCTGGGCAAGCTGAAGGCTGTGGAAAAGGCAGGACTGGTCATTGCTGACCCATTTTTGGGACAGCTTCGTGCTGACAGATTGCAGGGGAGAGAAGTGAGAGGCAGCAGAGTGGGCTGCAGTGGGGGTCTCTTGGAAAAGGAGCTGTCAGGGTGTGAGTGGAGACAGAGCAGCAGCTGGTGCTGTGAGGTTGCAGGCTGCAACTAGGGCTGTGCCAAAAGCTACCTGCCTCATGAGGCATTGCGTGAGAAAATAAGGTATCCATCAGGATTGGTGAGAGAGGTCCTTTGGGGGTGCTTTTCCAGCATGTTTAAAACTGTCAGTAAGTGTGTGGAAAAGCTGGACTCTGTTTCCAAACTGTAGCACTCAACTGAGGGAGAATTGCAAAATAATCTTGGAGATGTGTAGGTGGCAGTGCTCTTACACAAAAGCTGTGACTTGCCATCCCATAACTAAGAATATCTAATTTCATGCCCGAGGATTCAGATGAAAAAGCTGAACAGCAGCACTCTCTGAAGAGCTGAGAGGAAGCTCACAGCTGACCTACTTCATTCACTACGTTCTTTTCTAGGCAGATATTAAGAAAGTGAAGAAAAAATCATGCTATCAGAAAAATATGGACAAAAATTCTTCTGTAGCATTCTAGTTAAGATAGACACCCACATACAGATAATTTTTTCCTTTATTACTGGACTAAAACAGGAATGGCACCCGACCCTGGAAACCAGAACTCATCTATAATGCAGTTATTGAACTGCAAAATTATCAGTCCTGGAATTCTCTTCTTGTGCCTTTAAGCTGCATTCCTTCATGTAAGGACTTCAAAATGAAGGTGGGCAGTTTTGCCCTGCAGCCTATGCTAAAGTCTAGTGCCTGAGAGCACTTGGTGCATTCTCTTGAGAGCTGCAGGCTTGAATTCCAGCAAGGATATGGGATACAGGCCCTTCACCTCCTGAGCCACATGAATTTCTCCACTACCAAAGTTAGATACTATTTTGAATTTTAAAAAACAGGAAAAAAAAATTAGTCATTGTAATGGCACTTTTCAGGAGACCTATTTGAACAGCTTTCTCAAGGTCTGCTTGAATCCGTTCACTAGATGTTCTCCGGGAATTTACACCTCATCTTACCTTGCTCCTGAACTTCAACATGGGCAAAGCATCTAATTGCTCACATCGAGATAGTTCAGAGCAAACAAAGGAAAATGCTAGTTGCTAGAAAATTTACAAAAGGAGAAAACAAAATGTCTACAAATTTTGGATGAGGGAATTTTTCTTTCAGATGGCTTTTTGGATGTACAAGTTTAAAGCCAGCCTATATTCTATTTAGGAGAGACTTATAATTTTTTAGTGTGTCTTCTCCTTTCTGAAGCCATATATAATTCTGTGCATTAAACATGTTACTCACTGATTCTCCATTATATATAAATTTTAAAAGCACATTACAAATGTTAATTTGTTAAACCTCATCCCTCTGAGGAAGATGTCACTTATGTTAAACCAGAAAATTATCAGTAATGTCTCCTTATCAGCTGGAAAGTTTAATTTTTTTCCCACAAGCATTCCCAGGTAATGTTTAACTGCGATTTCCATGATTTATACTGCACTTTAAAAAAACCTTTCCTCATTCTTCAAAGCATGGAGAGAGCTCTGTCTCTCAGATTTGCATCTCAGAACTTCTAAATTCACCACTCAGCAGCATAGGAAAAGGAAAACACATTTCTTGGAAATTCATTGCTACAGTGGTCCATATCAGTGGTAACTTTAGTGGGATGCTTTGTACCACTTTCTTCCTGTTCTTTGAAACCTTGCCATAAATAGTTTGATTTCTCCCCATATAAAAGACAGCCTTCTAAACTATGTAAATAATTAAGCATCTTTTTAAACATGGGTTTGTATCCTGTTCCTGCAGACACCATGCATACAAAATTCTCTTTGGAGTTATTTGAGAACTTAACACAGACTTAGGAGAGGTTGTCCAGACAGGTGGTGGAGTCTCCATCTTTGGAGATATCCAAAAGGAATCTGGACTTGGTCTTGGGCAACCAGCTGTAGATGGCCCTGCTCATGCAGGGGAGGGGGACCAGATGACCTCCAGAGGTCCCTTCTCACCTTAACCCTATTGTCACCTCGAGCACATGTGCACATCAAGGAAACAAAGTGTTATTCATATCCAGTGAGCTTAAGGTAAAATTTACTCGTATTCTGGATTCAGAGCAATGTTTACAATTCAAGGAGCCTAGTGGCAGAGCTAGGTTCTGCCAGCTAGGTTCGATTCATAGGTTCTAAACAAAACTGTCTGCAGTGATTATTTTGAAGTACAAACTAGTCATCAAAGGATTAAGAAAGCATTTGGGAGAAAAATACAATTTCTGTTTTTCATCCAGGTGTTCCTCACAGTGTTAGAAAACGGCCCTGATTTTAAGGTGAACAGAGTTTGCCAAAGAAAACGATAGTATTGGTAGGATTGTGTCTAATAAAGAATAAGAAAGGGTGATTAGCCATGAACACCTCTGTGAGAGGCAGAGACCTCCTCACAATGGAAGCTCCTGTGCCAGCCGCCGCCACGGTGCCTTCCTCATTGACCTCCACATACGCCTTGTGGACAACGTTTGACAGCACCACAGATTTTGCAAACGTCATTGCAGAAAGGTCAACTTTTGATTCGGTGAAGATGTCGGTCATCCCCATCTCTTGTAAAACCTCGTTGAGGTTAAAGGTGCCTTCCAGCTTGAATCGGGGCAGGTAGACCTCCACTGTTGTCTCAAACATGTTCTCTGAGGAGGCCCACAGCATTAAATTTTCATAGGTGATTGTGCTTTCAATCTATAAGATGGGGGGAAAAGGAGATTAAAATACATGGGAAGCTTTGAAAAATCAAGATCTTTACCCAGCGTTAATTCAGACAACTGGCTTCCAGCCCTAGTCCGTGACATGTACTGCCTTACCTGCTCCAGCCCACTGACAGATCCATCAGCCACATCCCCTGGCAGCAGGATGATCATGCTCAGTGACTCCTGAGCATAAGGGAGTTCAAGGATCTGAGCACCCAACTCCTCAATGTAGCCCAGTTTAAATTTGCCTTTCTGGTACATCATCTGCACAGGTTTCTTTCTGTTCTGTTGAAAAGAAAATTACAGTCAGTTAGGCAATACAGCTCTTACCAACACCTCTACCCAACAGGGAAGGCAACTTAAGTTCCCAGCACACCCACAGCTTACACACAGGGCAGCTCAGCCCTGGACATTGTTATGCTTGCTGCAATGCTCACAGTATCTAAGGTGAATAGTGTTAAGATTTATAGAATGCAGATGTACCTGATTCAGTTTAAAATCCCTCTGAACTGTTTTTTCTTCCTCAAACTTGTGTTCCCAGGATGCTTTAAAGTAGATTACATTCACAAGCACCAGCAATGCACGTGCATCAATCACACCAGGTGCAAAGAGTTCCTTGATTTTACCTAAAGGGAATTTTGAAACACAGAAGTATTTGTTAGCTGTCATTAAGACTCTGGACTGAGACTCTATTATTGGTCTATGAACTTTTTCTAAGTTTTGGAAAAACTTAGAAACACAGTTCTTGATTTATTCGAAGGACAAAAACAATACAGGTAAACAAATTTCCTATTTGTTTAGGAAGATTCCTCTGCCCTGTTACCAGCCAGGGAGAATGAGGGTCACCAAATTATCCCCTGGTGTTCTGAATCTGCATTTATGGCTGTTTGCAGGAGCAGTTTGTCTGGTCAAGACTTATAGTTATTACTGCAATTATCAGGCCAGGCATAAGGGTGGGAATAAAAAATATTTTACAGCAAACATATCTTTAACTCATAAATAATTTAGCCGGTAATTTACTCTAATATTTCAAGAGCAGATGGGAAGACAAACTACCCTTAAACAGCATAAGAGTGAACACAGAAATGTGAACCGGTCTTTGCTTTTCCTACCCTGGAATTTCATTTGTTGAATCCCTGTAGGAAGGCAGGGATAGAATGCCTGTAGTTTTGCTTTATTTTACCTTGTGTCTCACTTTCAACCCAAGCATTAATTTTTCTTCTGGCAGATTCAACAGCACCATGAAAGTCCATTGTTTGCAGCATTGCTCCATACAGTTCCTTGCTACACATTAGAAATTGCTGTAAAGCAAAATAAATATTATGAATTGGTCAAATCTATTAAGCACTTACTGCCTTTTGAAAGAAATCAATCTCTTGATAGTATTTTAGAAATGGCGAGGGACCTGTTGAATCTGTAAGGCAAAATTTCATTTTGGAAATGTCAAGTATCTGAAGTTTATTCAGAGGACTTTTGAAGAAGAGATTATTATTCTAATGCATAGGTCAAAAATGTAAATAAGTAAAAAGAAAACCAGAAGAATGAGTCTTGTCATGGAGAACTGCATAACTGAGGTTTCGATAAAAAATTTAAAAAACAGAAAAAATTCAAGACGAGTTGTTTGATGCTTAAGTATTGAAATAATTGACAGAAAAGCAAAGATGTGACTAACAAGTTGGCCATACCAAGTAGTGTCAAGACCACTCAGTCATTCTGTAGGAAAGAAGCAAGAAGTTCAGCAGAGCAGTTCTGTGCATGAACCTGTACAACCTTCCTGGAGATCAACCCTCTCCAAGCTTACTGCTGCCTCAGCTGTCCCACTTGCAAGACCTGAAGTAGGTAATTTACAGACAGCTTGAGCAGGCTGGTTTTGGCTGTAGGTTCTCCTCTGGCTGAGTGCACACGTATGAAAAATGTGCCAAAAATGAACAGATGCCTGATTTATTTTTGCTCTATAGCCTTTGATATCCACATGGTGGTTTGCTTCTGTTCGGGGCTTTTTTGGTTTTTTGTTAATAAAAGCATGGAAAGTTGACAGTCTTGTCTCTTTCCCACCTGCCTCAAGAGCTATAGCTCCCTGTAGCACATCACATGCTCCAAAACACACACAAGAGGGGCAACAGTGAGGCTCACAGCTACAGGGAAGCTTGAGGTCATGGCCACAGCAGTTAGCAGGTGACTTACCTGCTGGAGCTCAAATCCTTGTTGTATAAAGAGATTGTTGGCCAAGGTTAAAACGTATTTTTCACCAAGGTTTTGTAGTTGCAAAAGCAGCTCCTGGAACACTTTATGGTTAAGGTCTCCCTCCTTGTTACACTGGGAGTAACACAAACACAACAATTAAAATGATTCCTCTGTACAGCTTTGGTTGCTAATTTGCATCTTGATTAGATAACACTATAAGGCTAACTCCTGCTGTACTGCTTTTTAAATCCAGCTAGTCCAAGCTTTGTAGCCCGATCCTCCTTCAGATGAGATCACTGAAGGCTTTGGTATTGACTTACTGGCCCCTAATAAAATAAAACCTTGTATCAGTCATTTCCTAGAGGATTAGGCAGACTGAGCATGTGATCTTGACTCCCTCCAGTGGCAAACCCTGGAGTTTTACCCGCACTAACCTACCGCGCAGTGAAGGCAGGGCTCCCCACCCAAGGACACACCTCTGAGAAGGAAGGCTGACTCTCCAGGCTTCCTTCTGCCTCCATTTCTGGGGCTGCACTCTCGTGATCAGACCCAAGACTCATTCTTCCTGCAGTTTTCCTGACATGGAGCACCTGCAGGTGAAGATGTCAAGTTATGTCAATTGTAACTGGGATAAAACCATATTCCTTGTTTGAAAGCTTTGCTGTGCCCTATTGGATAAGAGGCGTAGATTCATGAAAGATGCTTTATCAGCTTCACTCATCAGCTGAAATGACAGACTTGAATGTTCATACATTCATGTTCAGACTCACATTTCTGTATTAACAAACCATGAAGAACTTGCACTTAATCCCTCAAAATGTTACTCTTAACTACCTAAAAATGTTTATATTTGATTTGTGCTTTCAATGCTGCAATTATCTTAAATTTCAAAACAAAAAGTTGCCCCAAGTAAAGAGACAAAAATTAATTTTCTTTAAAAGCATCAAAACTGGCTTCTTGCAATCATTCTTAACATTAGCATCAGCTTAAGAAATAGATCAAAACCACAGTGCTCTTAATGGAAACCAGTCCTTGTTTCTACTGTGCAAATACATTGCTGAAAAATTTTCAGCGGTTTTTCTATTACAATAATGTCGCATCATACATAGACTTACTCTCGTTTTTTAGAGGATACCGATATTGAGCAATTCCCATTGCTTTCCTAAAATAAGCAGGAGTCCCTGTCTAAAGTATTGATGTGGCAGGGTTATGGTAGCCAGGGGGCTGTAGGGGTGGTCTCTGTGCAAAGAGAACAGACTCAGAGTGTCTGGGTGGGCACCTGGCAGCCACAGCAAAGGTCAACCCACCACACCCTTGTGAGAAGCTCTGCCTTAGGATTATTGGTCTTCTACCACTCGTGGTAGAGAGAAGAAAGAAAAAAAGAAAAGAGAAGAAAGATTGTAGAAAGCAGAACTTGCACTGCAGGAAGTAAAGGCACAGTGACAGGAGGGGTGGCCTTCTTCACTTCCTCCTTGCCCACCTGGGTCTCTGGGTGAGACTTTCACCTGGGTGAGACATTTTGACTCTTGAATGTCATAATGGACAAGTGAGCTAAGGCTTTCAGCCACCCAGGTGTAACCCCTTCAGGTGTCTGCAGCTCTCCCCACTGCCCACCCAGACTCCCATTCTCAGGATTCTCGTAGGAACCACAAGAGGAAACGCCTGCCCATAATTCTGAAATAAAGCCTGATATTCTGCCACAGGCCTGGGGAAAGCCAGAGCACCCCACTGTGCTGTATCACCTCCCCTCAGTCAGCCCTTGCCCTGTGCTCTTGCAGGAGGTATGATGAGGCTCCCACCAGCAGATGGCAGGGATCATAGTGCTCCAAACACAACTGTGAAGGCAGCAGCCGTGCCTGCCCTTGTGCAGGTTTCCTGTGAGGCACTCATAGGTGTGTGCCGTGCTGAGATGCCCAACATTTCCTTTGAGGGAGCAGCAAGTGATGTGGAAGCACCTCACCATGGTTCATTCATACTCACTTTTTCTATCTGAGCAGCAGTGTTGTTTTTTGCACCAAGATGGATCAGGGCCAGGGCAACAGAGATGCTCATAGGAGAGAAGACAATATTTGTGTCCTCTGCACTTCTGTTGAGCTTTTTGTAGAGATCAAGGCAAAACTCAGTAACTGGTCTTGAAATGGAGTCCATCATGAAGCGGCTGCTGCGTGGGAGCACAACAGAATTAAAAAATTTAGTGCAGCTGGCCTAGCTAGACCACACTGTGAAGCATCTGTCTGAGATTGTCCCATAGCTGGTTGTTGAACATAATAGACATTTTCTAAATGCTGAAAGCTTTAATCAGCCTTGCACAGATCAGTCTATGATGCACGGCAGGAGCAAAGGCACAGAGGGTCAGCAAAAGGGACTCAGGCTCACAACCTATGTACATTCCTCAGAAAGGACCCTTGTTCTGCCTTATCCCATGCTGTGTCTTATTTCAGCTTATGGTATTGAAATTTGACAGGTATGGATTGACATTTTCCTTCTCCACACTGGTTTGATGCATACACCCGCACCAACTCTTTTGTCTTAACAACATATATTAGTGATAGAGACTTGGTGACAGAAACTAAGCCTGCACATAACCATCTGTGGTAACCAGAGCTGTGGCAAGGGGGTTTCAAACAATGGGTTTCTAAAAATAAAATCACTATTAATTAAATGGTTTCATACATGAAAAACACTCATTAACAGCTATGGAGACTGAACTACATATGGAAACACTGACAGTTTGAAATACACTTTTAACTTCTAATAAGTTTTCCAGAAGTCAGAGATTGAGGCAGGATGCACAATTAAAAATTCCAAACAAAGTATTAGCCCAAGAGCCCTGAAAAGAGGTCTGTAAGTTCCTGCTCAGTGATATGACAAGATATGTGTCACTCTCTACTTTTGTACTAGAAACATTACAGTCTGATACCTCTCCCATGGGTCATTCACGTTCAATCCACTCCACTAAGAACAAGTTAGGACCAAGTTCAGCTCAGTCCTTGCAAGGAGGAGGCCATCTAAAAAACAGGTGATTAGAAACTCCATTCCTGAATCTTAGGAGGATTGTAAAGCTGTTGTGTAGCTACCAGTGGGATCACACAAAATTTTCTGGAATCATTATACCAAAAAAAAAAAAAAACAAAAAAAACCCAAACCCCACATCACTTTCAGTATCAAATATTTTGGACAAATAACACTGGTCTGTGTTCCAGAAAGATTATTTATTTAGGGCAAAATACACAGCCACAGTATGGAGATAAGTCCTTCATGTCTCATTTGTCACAGATCTTGCTGTCTCTACCTTTCAGCCTGCACTGGGACCAGAATGGTCAGGTCCAGAGAAAGCTGCCAGAGTTCCTCTCTTTTGGAAAAAGGAGTGAGTGCACAGCCAAGTGGTTCTCCCCAGTGCCCACAGATGGCCACAGCACAGCAGGCACTCTTCCTCAGCCCTGTCTGCCCTGAAGCTGCAGCCTGCAAGGTGAGGTTACACGAGGAGCTCCAGTCCTTGTCACCAGAGGTTAAAGGTGGGAAGAGGCCAGTGCAAAGCTGAACTTCAGGGTCTTTTATCAGCAGGGCACTTGTACAGCCTGTCCTGGGCTGTTGGTGTCCCTTTGAGACTTGTCTTGAGCTCTCTGGGGGAGGGGTTCCCTGGTGCTGGGGACCTGCAACCCATTCCAGCCAAAACCCTCCTGTCAGCCTCCCACTGAGGCCCCAATTCTTCTACCACAGCCACAGCTGACCCTTCACAGAGTCCTCTTTATGCAAAGAGCTGCTCAAAATGCCTTGCACTGCTCTCAAGATGCAGCATGCACACTATCTCCAGCTCAGCCATGAGCCAGGCATGACTTTGCACGGAGGGCAGGGACTCAGGTGCAAGAAGTTTGCAGGGCATTAGGAGTTGATATGGCTCAGCCAAGATATAACATTTGTCTGTGAAACCATCTTCACCTGCAGCAAGTTCCAGACAATGGGAATGAACTCAGCCCACAGGAAAACAGACTGAGCCTAAAACGAACTGCTGCAGAGGCTTGGAAGAGATTAAAAAGTAAAGTTTCTGAATATATGAAGGTACATGTGGCAAATGCAGACATTTCTTTCCATTTGACTAAGAACTTAACAGCAACAATCAATGCTTCATCCTGTTTCTGAGTGATGCTCTGTGGAAAGAACCTGTGATGCTGAAAGAAAAGTTCATAGATGTTTCATTCTGAGACTTTTGTTTTGCTCTGGAGTCCAGAAGTACTTCACATAAAGACCTAATGCAAATGGACAAAACAGATGAGAAATACCAAAGGGTTCTTTGCACAGACAAATTAAAGATTAATTTTATTTCATTTATTCTGAACACAGCTGTTTTAGCTCTGCTATTAGTGTATTTTTATGTAATCTTCCTTTTAGATTTTAATTTTCCTTTTAATAATGCAGTAATCTTACGAGACATTGCACGAAACAATTTCTCTTTTTTTTCCACCTTCATATCCTGCTATGCACAACCTTCTGAAAAAAAACAGTGCATCTTCAGTGCTGAAGTCTGTAGTGCTATACTTTCACATCTCTTGAAAGATCTGAAATGGAGCTGTGAAATCGGACACAGTGAATGTAGGGCATGAGGCACCTTGTAGGTGTGTCCCACCTTCAGACCGAGTCAAGGAGAAGAAAAAAGAGTTAATAATCTTACTCAGTAGGAAGAAGGCAGCTCCACCCCACCCTGCAGGGAAAGGGTTGAGTGCCAAGAATGGAGGGAGAGCCCAGGATCTGGGAACAGGTTTTAATGTGTCTGGCACACTGATGTGGCCACTCCTTCAGCAAAAGCAGCTGGCTGTCACCAGGGAGTCATCCAGGTGCAAACACTACAGCCAACTCCATGGTTTTGTGAGTGGGAACTACTTAGAGAGCTGCCCTAGAAATCCAGAGGGAGGGCAGGTATAGGCTAGTGAAGGAACTTTCTTGCTGCACAATGAAAGGATTTAGTGAACTTCCTTAATCTAAAATGGGGTGGGAACAAGTGTATGAATGATTCCACACCACAAAGCCTTCTGTGTAATCTGTGCAATAATTCAATCAGACTTTTGGAGCTACTGCAAGGACCACAGCGTTTGGAGAACATCTACATGGTGGACAGCAAATGGTAATGTCATTTTTAAATATTCTTGGAGTGGTAAGGAGGCATGATACAGGATCAAAATAAGTGTTCCAGGAAATTCCTAGCTGCTGATCTGCACTAGCCAAAGCACCTGTGCTGAGCATTATTAGTAGTGCAGAGCCCCTGATGACAGGAGACCCTTTGCATGATGGTTCAGCAGCTTTTAACATAGTCTGGCAAATGAAATTACTGGCACTGCAGTATGTGAGCAAGAAGCTACCCAGGAAAATACCTTCCTTCAGAAGAAACCACTGCATGCCACAGACCTCATAAAAATTACAAACTTCCTCCATGGCTGTGTGAAATGATGAACACTCCTTTTCTATAACTATTCATGATCTGTTCTCTCTTTATAGTTTGTTTTTGGCTAAGGTTAGATGAAATCAAAACAAGAACTATCAAAGAATAAAGAAACCTGTGCTGAAAGCTGTCATAATTAATGGTTGTATTAGATTATATTATTCAGTCAACAGGAGAAGGCAGTAAATAGGGTGAAGGTAAGAGACCTGTAGCCTTGCTGTTAAGGTGATTCTGTATTTCATATAAGTTAAGTAAGAAGGAACCTGTTTTGCCTGATGCCACATGATAATTCCCATTGCATGTTTTACTTATTCAATCTGCGTCCCATTAAGGTGCCTTAATATACATTCATTTCTCATACAAAGAGGGAAATAGAATTGGCAAAAATTACATGGTCTATTCTACAAAAAGACAATATGACAGATAGTGCTGTCCCCTCACATGAAAATTGGTAGAAGTTACTTTCTTATTTTTCATGACCATTCATACAAGAATACATTTCCAAGTGTTTCTGTGCTGATTTGGAGTGAAACGGACAAACAGCACATAAGAAAAATTAAATTTCTTACAACACAGCAATTCTGATCATCCCTAAGTAGCACAACACATGCTTTAAATTAAAAACCAATACATTGCAGTACAAAGCAGCTTTTCAAGCAAAATGGTGCCAAGTTCGTTTTCCAAACTACTTAGCCTCTCAGGATGCTACTTTTATGCCAGAAAGCTTTTTCCTGACTGCTTTTGTTAGCTTGCATCAGCCCCTCTGGTATCTTCTACACCTCCTTCTAGGCCAGTTATTTCTGCACAAACAGGCATGGATGTGCATTGGCCTGTTACAAGCTGCACGGTGGCAAGTTATTTGCTGTGCCTGTGTGCAGCTGTACAGACTTCTCTGCAAGCCTCTAAACAGCATTGCCAAACCCAGGAGCTCATATTTTAATAGCAAAGATTAGCACCCCCACTAACAAAACAAAATCTGAATGCCCCTCCACCCTTTCTCTTACAGCGTCATTGTTTAAGGACATAAACAACTTCCCTGGTAGTGGGGATCAGTGTAAAGGGGAAATGCCTTAGAACCCAGTCAAAGAATTGCCTGCCCTTCTCTCTCATGTAGAAAACATTTCAAGGCTTTTTCTTGTGCCATGGAAATGTGAGTAAAGAAGGAAAATTAACCTGCATTTCTCATGCAGTGGGTCAGGTTGCCCAGGTCACAGGCACCATCACTTCATATGAAGCCTGTTCTGACCAGAGTGAGTAGAGGTGCTCTGAAAATGCCTCTACTTCAGCCCTTCTGGAGAGACAGGGAGAAAAGCATCTACTTTCTCATACAACCCACTGAACTCATCAGTCTTGTGGCAATTAGACTTAGGCAATTTAGGCAAGAATCTTTAGATGTGTCCCTAAAATCCTCATTCATGTCCCACTGAAGACCAGCTCCCTTTGTGTGAGCTCTTCAGCCACCTGAATTTTAGCAGTGTGTTTTGCTGCCTGCAGCCTGTAAAGTTATCTCTCTTTCTGCCCAATATGTAAAAATGATGTTTACTTTACCAGCCTGTAGAGTACTTTGGCTCAGAAAAAAAAAAAAAAGAAAAAAAAAAAAAAAAAAGGAAAAAAAAAAGAAAACAACAAAACAACATAGAATTTTTACCTTCTTGCCTGAAGAGGTTAAATGAAGAAGACAACAGCTGAGTTCTGGAGCACGTTCCTGTGAATACTGTATTTAAAAAAAATCTCCCACTCTCTTGTGGGAAAGTTCAGCCTCTAACCAATAATTGCTGATAGCAGCATCTTGCTGTTTAATGCAAATGCCATTGCCATGAAGTTTCCCCACAGAAGAATGGGAAACCTATATCTAGCAATATGCTATTAGCATTTCTCTCAAGCTGCCCAACAAGTCTGGCAGGCAATATCTGCTGGCAACATCTCCTGATTGCAATGCCAAGCCACTCTCAGCTGGAAAACTGGTCATTAACCCTAAGAAGACCCATGACTGCACTGCTGTGCTTAGTCCCTTTCAAATTTTGATGGGGTCTGGCCTGGACAAAGGTGTGTGCAGGGTTCATGCCAAGATTGTTTGGAGCTGAGCTTGCTTTCAGAGACAGAGCAAATGAATGGGAAATGAAAGCACGAGCTTTATGTTGCCTACAGCCATCTCTCCCTCTCAGGTAAGGAGCTGGCTTTATGTGCGTGGAAGGAGCTTAATTAGAGAAGGGAAGAAATATTTCCTTGAACTGTAACAGGAATCCCCAGCCAGGGGGTATTCTTTTAAATCTTAAATCACTAGAGTTAACAATAAAAGAAGGCCAGGAGTGGTTGATCACTGAGGTTAAGTCTCCAGCATAAAGTGAGAAGGAAGTAAAGAGATAAGAAGGACGGAGCTGCACTAGCAGTGTTTGATCTCTAACCAGTACCACTGAACTCAGCTGCAACACTGGGTTATGGCAGCTGGACTCAGAGATCAGAGCTAAACTAGGGTTGTATGTGGCTTTGCAACACCAAAAAATTTATGTCTTTTCTCTCTCACCTCTTCTTTCTTCCTACAAAGCATAAAACTGGCTTTGGATTCGCAGGATGCTTATGGGATCAAACATGGTAAGCGGGAAAGAGGAAGAAGGCCCTCAGCACCATCTTGCCCTGCCCATGCTTTCCTTCCAGTGCAGAAGCTGGACCATCCTCTTCTTTAGGCACAGCAGTGTCCAGCTTTGCTGTTCCCCACTCCTCTGCCAAGGTTTCAGCCCTGCTGGCCAAGCTCCAGTGCTCCAGTACCCATCTGAAAACAGGAATCCATAAGCAATGGAAGATACAAAGATAAAAAAACCATTCTCATTACCTCAGTTCTTTTCCTTCCTTTTATGCTTCCATTTGCCATTCACTTTCTTGTTTCTGTTTTTTCTTCCTGTATGTTTCTGTAGTGCTCCTTAGTCTTCTTTCTCAGTTCTTTCTCTATTTTTAAATTTATTTATTTATGAACATTGCCATGTATCTTCTGATGCTTTTCTAGTCCATGCATCTTTTCAATGACAACCTAAGTATTTTGACTACCTTGCAAGACTTTCCTTCTTCCAATTTCTGTGTTTTCTCCCTTCCTTCTATATTGACATCATTCCTCCACTGATTTATTTTGCTTGCTCTGTCATATACGCCCTCAGATCTTCCCTGGCACCTGCTTAACTGCTTTGCCTCAGGAAATGTCAATGTAGGTGCAAATTCTGTCTTTTCTAGGCCCTTAGGACAGCATATTCACAAAAATGTACTGCTTTTCCAGTGGGGCCAATTTGCCCCTAAGTTGCATTTTTCAAGGTTCAGAAAAGAACTTTTGCTACCACAAGACATTAAGACGTGCCCCTTCTCAGCCAAAGGCTGGGAGCGAGGAGCAGGCAGTGACTGTGCAGGTGGGCAGGTGCTGAGGTGAGCAGGCACATTGCCCTGCAGCTTGCAACCGCCTGCCAAAGCCAGCCACAGCTTGCTGCTTTCCAGCAGGGGCATCATCCATCACTGGATAGTAATGCCCTGTTGAAAGGTGAGGTGGGGCACCCTGTCAATCTGAGCAAGCCCTCAGCTATGCTCACTCTCTCCGCTGTGACCAACACCTTCCAGCACGTAAGAGTTCCTGCACACAAACTCCCACACGCATTTTCCCACGTCCTCCCGGGCAATGTCTCGCCCAAGGCCCAGAGGCCAGCAAAGGGTAGAATGAAAATAGTAGACTGTAACATGGTTTCTTACAGCAGCAGGAACCTCAGGGATACTTCTCCCTCACATGCTGCAAGGTGGAAAAGCTTCACACTGGGACTGGCAGAGAGAAGAGGCAGAAGTGAAAAATGAACCTGAGGTTTTGATGAGCAAGCCACCCTCTTCATAAATAACCAATAAGTGGGTTTGCTTTATGTGAGCCAAGACAGCTTTGTATCTCTAACATCTGCTTGCCTTGCACAGGCTGGGATACCTTGGAATGAGTCAGGAGATGGAGAAAGACGGGCCCCTCCCTGAAGCAGTGTTTCTCTCGGCTTTCATGGGATAACCCTTCCTGGCCAAGCTATCACAAGGAGAAGAATGCTGTCATAAATTTGTGGGGATATGCCAAAAGCTTTGATCAGCTTTTAAACAGACTACAGCTTCCATTAAATGAAGACTGGTTCCTGAACTGGAATGTTTTCAGAACCTGAAAAATTTGATAAAGCAATGTCTGAGCTTTTCTCCTTTAGGAAAGTTCATCCAGGAAGGAAAAGAGGGTTGGGACAATCTGCCAGAGGTTTTCATCAGTCTAGCAGACCAGCAGAGCTGTAGCAGTAAATGTGAAATGGCCTGCTGGACAACTGGAACCACCTGACATAGAGTCAGTGCCCAAACACAAACTGTACAGTCCCTCTTCTCTATGCATGGACTGCCTGTGCAGCTGCTTAGTCACCAACCCCATGAACAATGTCCTGACCCGCCTCCTACGGGAGAACCAGTAGAAGCCACAGTGACAACAGCCCTGGATACATCTAATCCCAGCCTCCAGAGCAGATCAGACAATGATGGGGTGTATCAATCATTACCAGTCTTTCAGGTGTCACTGAAGTTGAGCCAGTAAAGATCATTGCAGCTAAGTCCTTCTCAGACAGGATGGGCTCACGTTAATTGTTGTATTTTTCATTTTTCTGACCAGTATCCTTGTGTCAAAACATCTGATGCCTATCAGCAAAGACCCCCAGAGATCCGCAGGGTCTCACCTCCCATTGTTTTTGATCCAAGTTGGTCTCCTCAGTACCCTCAAAGATATGGGCCAAAGACCCCAGTTAACCCTCTGGCACTAAAATGCCTTAGAAACCATTGAAGGTCCTCCAAGGGAACTACTGAAATATTGTGACTAAAGGCTTCTCATGGGTCGTTAAATTCAAGAATCAAAACAGAACTCCTGTCTCTAAATTCACAATAACCACTGCTCTGATGTTGAAAGGATGCATATTAGGGGTTGTTGCGTGTTCTTATTTAGAGATCTCTTTCCAGTTTCTTTCAGACCTGAGGCACCAAGAGGATTTCTCAAGTAAAATACTTCCATCTTTTGAGGATACTTGAATTCTGAGGATAATTGAATTCTGCATGTATCCTGACCACCTAAGAGAGTCCTGACTGGGAACTATCATCATGTGGCTCAGAAGAGCAATCCAGACATTCACTTAGTTGCTTTTTTTGTTATTTTGACTTTGTGGCCTAAGTGAATCTGCTTATTTCCATTCCTGTAATTTGTTGGAAGTCAGGCATGAACACTGACACTGCCAATGAACACACAGACTGACACTAGAGGTATTGTACATTTGACACAGGTTTTATAGTGCTTTATTCTGAACAGTATTTAGGTAAACGAGTACTGAACATATGCAGCAGGCAGTCTTTAGATAGAAACGAATTCTGATTACCATAATCTCATGTGGAATTTGAAGACTAGTAATTACAATGTTAATTTCACTCAAGTTGAAGTCCTTATTTCTTTCTCATGTTTTAGACATTAAGTAACTGTAAGGAGTTTCCTTAATGCTGAATCCAGAGCTAGAAATGGCAGATAATCTGTGCATGAAGTGTGGCACTTCCAGTATTAATCTAGCTGTGTTCTATCCTTGATTTGCATAATGTTCTTTTCCTTAGGGTATATACAAGAAGATTCCTCTTGTCCCATCTTCCATGTCTGAAGGGAATGAGTCAAAAAAGGCCACACAGCAGAGTTCAACCTCCCCAGTCTGGGAACTTCATGCTGAAGAGTCTTCTGGGGACACATACTGTCCCCATGATTTTTGCCTCTGGTGTCCATAGGCCTCAGTGTGGCTGCTGTTTCACAGATGCAAATCCTGATGCCAGCCTGAACTGTTGTAGCTATGTTACAGAACTTGTCCACTTCTTCAGTGGATGCTGGCAGGGTCTGGTAGGGCACCCTGGGCCACCAGAGTATGGCCAGGTACAGGGGGAGCTATCATACCACATGTCCACATTTCCCCTTTTAGGCATTAGAAATCCAGAGAGTGTGAGTCACGAGAGAGAGAGGTTTCACTAGGGAGCAGGAATGCAGCTCTTCCTCCTAGAGCCCTTTCTAGCTCCTGAGCTATCTTAAATCAGGCTCTCACTTCATTTGGGGAAAAAAGTGTCACAGAGGAACAAAATGTTCTTGTTGCTGAAGCTGGGATACTTCTCAATAAAATATGGTGTGTTCTTCACAGTGGAAATTATTCCGCTAAAGGGGAGGAAACAAAAGGAGAGAAACTACTTCTGCTGCATATATAGAGTACATTGTATTACTCAGCCAATATATGAACCTCTTAGATTTCCTTTCAAAGGTGATAGTTGTGAAGAAAAGCTTTACAGGAGTGTGCACCACCACAAATGTAATTGTGATTTTTTTTGTAATGAGCATGCCCCGCTTAAGGAGAACAGAATCGGCCTGAAAGAATCATGTTGCGAGTTTTGTTGTGTCTAAACAAAAAGATAAATGGATGGTCAGCTTTAAATTCATCTTTGTGTTGCAGAATCCGATATCCAGGTACCTCTCGGGAGTCGCCACCTTGTTCATTTACTTCCAAGGAGACTTTATGGATGATCTTTGACACAACAACACCTTTTGTCTCACACATCTCAGAGAAATCTGATGTGCTTTCGTTGAAGATATTTGTCATTCCCAGGCTTTCCAGAAGTGGCTTCAGGTCATAATCACCTTCCACGCTAAACTTTGGAAGAAATACATTCACTTTGGTGTTGGCCATCATGCTGGGATTCGTCCACTGTAATAATGTCTCAGGGGTCAGTGCCTTTTCCAGCTGAAAATATAAACAAACAAAGAAAATTACTGAGCAGTCTGAGGAAAGTGAAAGGAGGAAAAAAAGACCATTCCTGAACTTCTCACTCCTATCAAGCCTCCAAAAAGTAAAGTCCAAAGGCAATTTTTGTTTTTGAATTCACAACCATAGCATTCAGGCTTAACATACTCCCAGTTATATTGATTCAAGTATTATTTAATCCATAGGACAGGCCTCTGGAGCAATCTTCTGCATGTGCATGCTCTGGCAAGCTTTTCATAAGCAATCACCTCAACAGCCATATGAAGGAACCTGAGGAAGACAGTCCCTACCCAGGTTACACCTGGCCAACTGGCAGAGATCCAAAAGCCTTTATTCCTGACCCTACAGAGTAATGAAATTGCTGGTATTTGGGACACAAAATCCAAATCCAGAGCCTGAACTCAATCAAACATGCAGCTGTTCGAGCAATTTTTTTTTAAACTGGAAAGGGAGGAGGCAGAATGTGGGGCCACAACAAATTGGTATCAGGAAAGGCCTCACTTGCATTTTATGATAGGTGTGTTCTGTAATTTACTCCAACATATAAAAGCATCTTACAGCTGCAAAGACAGATTCTTCCTGCCTTTAAAATTTGTGGCCTGTTGCAGCAAATTACAAAGGAGACTTGAGTGATCATCAGTCTTTTAATCCTTAAATAACTTTACTATTAATTAATATTATTAATTACTTAGTCCTTAATAAACTTTGAATAGGGGTGAAAATATGTCATAAAATTTTGTTGATCTTGAAAAAATGCCTTATTAATTTTCACATTTATGTGCAATTGGTAATAAAAAATGGCTCATTTGCAGGCACCTCTGCTCAAAATTAAAATTTGGAGAAGTGTAAGACCTCAGTAAAATAAATCATGAACATGTGTCAATTGAAAAAAAATAAGGATGCCAGAAATAAGGGCACCTTCTGCCCTTTACACTGTCTTCTGTGCACTCCCTATTCCAGAGCAAAGCCTCATGTACAACCTCACACTGGACACAGTGAAAACGATGGTGCCACAAATATGAGAGGAGGAACAGAGAAGCAGAATGAGATGGTAAATTCACAGGAAAGTTACTTTTTGTTTCCTTATGCATTGCTTCGAAATAACAAAAACCTTCCATAACCATATGGTATTATATGGGCTGTTTCCAAGGGAAGTGTCACAGCAATTCTATTTTTTTTCTCTCACCTTCTCCAAGCCAGTGGTCTCGTCTTCAATCTCTTTGGGCAGGAGAATGAGCATGCTTATGTGTTTGTTAAGGCATGGGAGCTCAAGGATGGCAACATTTAAATCTTTTACATAGCCCAGGCAAAAAGTAGCTTCCAGATTCATCATCTGCACTGGTTTAGTTTCAGTCTGCAAAAGAGAGGAAATAATCTATCATTCCTTTTAATTCGCAGATAAGATGGTGACAGAGGAAAATTTGTAAGCTTGCAAGGAAGCGTCACATTGAGTTACCACCAGAGAATTTGTTGGCTTTCACAGGTAATGAAAGCAGCAGTGAGAGCTGGCTTCTTACAGTAGGCAGCTTTCCAAAGAAAAGTGGAACAGAATTCTACTTAATACAATAGCAACATATGGGGGATGTGCCTTAAAAGAGCAATTTATCTAATATTGGTGGCCCTTCATGCCTTTTCAGTGAGTACTACCAGCTACACTGTCTACAGGGCATTGGTAATGCTAGCAAGTGTCAAGCACTGAGCACAGCTCAACAGTGAAGGTCAAGCTGTTCATTCCAATAATTGATATTTTGGTTCAGGAGTTGAAACAGAATCAGAAGAAATTTCAGGCTTACCTAAATCTCTAAGTCTTTGCTTTTTGAATGAAATTAAACAGAACAAAACAAAACACTTTATTTCATAGAGAAGACTTTAAAACTGTTCCGTCCACATGAAAATGTTCAAAATTCAAATTCAGTAGAAAAAATGTTACTTTAGGGGAAAAAAAATCTTGAGATGTTTCACTGAAAAATTTTAGTGTTGATTGTGTGATTTTAAAAACTTTTTTAGCTGGAACTACTGGCTGATGAGGTAATTTATGAATATTTTCAGTGAACCTGAAACTCTGACTTTGCTTATGCATCTCTATATGTATGTCTGTGTATATTGGAATATAATCTCTTTATCTCACAAATGTTGTGCAGCTTTGTATCTTGGCTGTAAGTTTTCTGATTACAATATTCATCACTGGTCACAGACTCCTGAATGCACCAGCCACAGGTGCTGCTCCCACATGGACCTCATGGCTCAGCAGGACTGACATGCAGGGAGCTGCAGTCCTGAGCCTGACTGGAAAGAGGGAGGCTGATGGGATGACATCTCTGAAGAGGAAGGCACAGGGCAAGGCACCTAAGGGATGTACCCAAAGAGGTGACACAACTGTACACATTTCACCAACTCAAGAAATGCAATGTGCTTCACCTCTGCTGGTTTTTGGATGCAGCCTCTGGTACCTGCAACCTTCCAATCTCTTGGAAAAAGCTACCCACGAGAATTCGCAAGTCCTTGCAGACAACAGCTGCTTCTGACCACTAGTACTCAGCTCATGCTGTCTAAACATACTCCCAGGGCAGTCTGGGACCCTTGCAACACTGTGTAAGATTAGATAGAGTCTAAGAATGCCATGGTAATACATATTTCTCATTTTCTCTTATTGGGATTTCCTTAGCTCAAAGTTTGCCTTTTCATGAGAGAAAACAGTACTTTTTTTTTTTTCTTTTTTTCCCCGGAACATACCTTGTTGACTTTAAAAGGACATTCTTTGATCTCTGCCTCAGGGAACTTCTTCATCCAGTTTGTGACAAAATAAGCTGCATTAACTAGAAGAATCTGAGTCTGGTCACTTACACTATCCTCCTTCAAAACATTCTCCATTTTTCCTGTGAACAGATTTATAATGGTTGTTAATACAATAACACATTAGCAGTATATCAATTGCTTTAAGTGAATATGGTAACATTTCACTGAACTAAACACGTTTGTGTTCTGCATCTCACAGATAAGCTTTTCTTTCTAATGGAAAATTACAAAAAGGAGCACTTACTTAAAATTGCAGCTTAATTTTTGATGTGGGGTTTGGGATCAAGGCAGATCTTCTAAAGGACATGTTTTGTTGGTTTATATTGCATGTAATCAAAACTACATCTCCTGCTTTTGTCCTTAAAGAAGGTGCTGAGTTTTCAGTGAAATTCAACAGGTTTAAGTGAAAAAACACTTTGTTTTGGAGAGCAAGACTTGAAGGGAAGTTTCAAATTAGCAGCTACTCTTTTCTAGACTGATACACAAGAATAAAATAACCAGGATAACAAAAAACGCTGCTCTGATTACAGTTAATATCCAAATGCTGCTACAGACTTCGAGGATGTAAATGTCATGACCCACTCTCTCTGTTTTAGACCTATGGCCCACTGCCATAAATGACCCTGAATTCAGAGCACTGGGATGGCAAGTCCTGTCTTGGAGCTGCACAGGCAGGGCCAGGTGCTTCCCCGTGGGAACCTCTGCCAGCCTGGGAAGGACCAGACTAGTGCATGGTGTTTCCATATTTGCACCACACGAGGGCAACCGGTGGCAACCAACCCCAGGGCCACCTCTGCCGGGGCTTCCACAAGGTGGCAAATGAGAGACTCACATCTGCTTGTGGCACCCTTGCTGGCAAAAGCAGCTGAGATATTAATTAACAGCCTGAAACTCAGTCCAACGAGTACTTCCCATTACAATGAAGCTTTTAAAGGAATTAGAGGGTTCAATGTTTTCGTTTTACATGTTGTGATGCTCCATAGCCAGGACCTGTCATTCTCCCAGACCATCCTGCTGCAGTCAAATGTGAGCAGCTTTCCCCAAGACTAATGCAAGGTCAATCTCACATTTCCACCTTCAGAAGTGCTGCAGCAGTGAAGTCAGTGCTGCTAATCCTCATGAATCCAAATAGCAGGCCTAGTCTTCTTTCACTATGTATTTACTCCCAAAGAGGTGTCACAAGGATAAAGATCTTTCTCCAAAGAGGCAAGCAGCATTCCCAAGGTTAAGCTGTACCCACCATCAGTCAGCTCTGAAAGGGATTTGTTGATCTTTTCTCGGGTTTCCTCAGTTTTTTCTTTGAACTCCACTAATTCCAGTTCAGATGGAAAAGGTCTCTTTGTAGAGTTGACAAAGTCCTAAAAGACACAAGTAACCAGTCATTCTTGGTTAAGTGCCTTTGGGTAGTTGAGGAGTTCATTATTATTTGAAGAAAGGTATTAAATAACTGCAGGGGACAACAAGGACATACACCTGCATCCAGCACATCACTCCCAAGGTCATCTTCAGACCGGTGGTGCTACATCAGCAGTAAAGTAACTTTGATATTGCAGGAGTGGCCATGCTGCCAGAGTTAACAGGATAGAACAACCCTCAGTCCAGGACTGAGCAAGATTGAGATAGAGGCCACAGCCTGCTCCCATCATGTCTGTCCTCACCAGGGAAGACACTTATTGCTCTGGGTCCTGGCTGTGCTGTAGCAGAGGCTGAACAGCAGGTGATCTGATCACAGCATCACTGCAGCATGTTGAGTTTTCTGAAACACCTCTTTTAGGCTGATCTTGTCCTTGCTTGGGACTCTACTCAGAGACAACTTTGGGGGAAAAAAACCCAACACACACAGCATTCTTCTCAGTTTTTTGCAGAGTTCATAAGTTAAAAGGCCAAACACCACCTTCTTCACTTGTGTTGCTTCAATAGTCAGGTTTCTGCCTTCTCAGGCAGATTAAGAAAACTGAAGCTTATGCAGTAATTACTTGGGTGTGTGAACTGGACATACACTTGAACCACCAATTTTTTTTATACTCATTTTCACTCATACTTGCAATGCAAAGACTTTGATGTGGCATAGAAGTTATGCTGCATTCAAAACCAAACTTGCTACTGACCTAAAGCATATTAATGAAAGAATTAAAAGTGTTGTAAGAGTTGCACAGCTTGGGGTCAAGCAGCAGACTCATCTATCCTCCTACAAACCTTTATGGCAGCAGACAATATTACGCTGTTTATCATTTGAGTCCAGTCAACCAACAGCCAAAAGTACAAGAATTAATTGTAAATAACATTGCAGTCTGACACCATAATCCATCCACATGATGGCCAAGTAATTCATAACACCAGGGTTTTTCTGCAGTACTTACTGTGGTAGGATTGAGAGACTTGTCTACAAAGAGCCGTTTAACCATTTTCAGTGCAAAGAAAGAGCTGAGTTTGGAAACATCTGAAGTTATTGTTTGAAACCCAAAAGAAACATCTTTGACATCTTGTAAATGGAGCACCTGTTAAATGAAAAAGATAAAACACCAAGCATCTTTTTTATTATTATTGTCTAAACATTCTTAACAGCTAAGCAAAAGCTCTGGTTTGTGAACAGAGCTGTTGCTTTTTGTATTTAAGCTAATGGCAGAGCCTCTCAATGTTGTTACTCAAAAATCGCTTATGTATTTGACATGCTCACAATAAATCTAAAAACCTGATCCTACCAGAACTTTCACCAAATGCATTTCTTTCCTATGAGCAATCCAAAAAAACCAATAGAGCTGTTCATGCTGCTGATGTGACTTAGTCAACTAAAACTCCATAGTATGGAGTCATAATGTTTTTGTCAAACTTACATTCCCACCCAAAATCCTGAAGCTTTTAAGACAGATATGTGAGGGTCCCAGATAATCTCCTTTCTAGAAGTGAGCTATACCCTTAAAAATACTTGACAGATCATCAAGTTTTCTGTGACTAATACATGACATCACATGACATTTCAGCAAAAACTGATCAGATAAAGATACCTGTGTTTGGTTTTGTTGACAGAGTATAACCATGGGTAGGGCTGCTGACCCACACATGGCTACCTCCCAGCTCTTGGGAACGACAAGTCCAGTCCTAGGAAATACTGGGATAATGATGCCTTTGTTTGAAAATAACCCTATAAATATGAATTCAACTTTTAATGCCTACTTATTACAGGCTCTTTGATGGTGGCTGTTTCATTAAAGGAAGCCTGTCCACCCTCCTCACCTGCCTCAAATTGCCTTATGAAGCACAGCAGGCACTTATGACATTTTTTTCCTTTTGTACATCACTACTGCTTTTTCTCCCAGAACACATCACATCTTCACAGACAAAATTGCTGCTCTGCCTTAGTCACCCTTCCATATCCTCCCCTCTCCTTGCTCAGTGGGAGTAGAAGGAAATAAACTCCCATTACGGCAGCAGCACAGCTGTCATAGCCAACCCCAAGTCCATCTCCTTAGAAACAACTTGCTCAACTTATTTCCTTTTCCTCCAACAGTTTTATTTCTTTGCATGTTAAGTGCAGAAAGCTTCTGTGCCTGGGAACTAGGCTGGAGGAGAAAGCTACTGCAGCTTCTCTACCTGGAAGAATTTTTGGCACACCTTTGTTGACCAGTGTTCCAGAGTACAGCTGCCAATCTGGCTCCTTTTGTATCTAGTATTTAAAACCCAAGCACAAACTCAGGGGAAGGCAGAAGCTAGAATAGACATGGAAAATAGGAGATATTACACTTAAAAGCATACCAAGCTCTCCTTAGCATCTGTAGTCAGCACTTTTTAAATACCACTAGAGAAATATGAAACACAAGTGCACTTGTGTAACAGAGCTCCACTTGTGGAGGTGCAGGTTAACTTGTTATTATGGAATGGTTCAAAGCAAATTGCAGACACAAGTGAAAGCAAAATAAGGGCAGGGTAATATTTTTAACTTTACCACCAGAAAGACAACGCTTGAATTTTGAAATGGTAAGGGAGCTTCAGGGTACCATTTAAATTTAAATTTTAATTCTTTTTTTTTTAAATACTGTTTGGAAAAATGTGCAGTGCTTTCCATCCCTGAAAGTCTTCAAAGCCAGGTTCTGTAGGGTCTGGAGCAACCTGCTCTAGTGGAAGATGTCCCTACCTGTGGCAAGAGGATTTAAGGTGCCTTCCCACAGAAACCGTTCCATGATTCTATGACTTTCATGGACATAATGCTGTGCAGCTCTGTGAACAGCACAAGACTTCCTGTAATCTGTGGCATAAGTAGGGGCACAGAAGGCTGTGCTCAGGGGTACTTTCAGTGAATGAGAAACTACATGGAGGAATTTCCAAAGGAGGGAAAATACATTCAAATATGTAGAGAGTCTTTCAGAGCCAGGTGATAATCAGCATACAAATGCATACTTAATTTGCATTTCATGCACCTTTAGGTAACTGCAGAAACCATGGGGACCCTCACTGGGATTAAAAGGATCCAGCTCAGTCTCTGCTTACACAGAGGCAGCAGACAAGGCTGGAGGGCTGACTCCCTGCACCACAGGGTAAGCTCCATAAACTGATTGAATCGTGACTGCCATGCTGGATAATGATGCTGGAAACCCCTTGAACATCATGAGCTGCTTGAAAGGAGAAACATGGACAAAATTGTGCCCCTTCTACTTTATCCATCTCCTCTTTACAGTATTGTGGGAGAAAGGGGAAAAGTCAGTGACAGGGCTGCTACACATATTTGCTGCTGACAGCAATGGCAAAATAATTTTCAATTCTATAAAGCTTAAGCATTCTTGAATCATGAAAAAACCAGTTATCTAGAAAATGCACTGGTCTGGACAGTGACTACACTAAAAGGAGACAAGGCTTTAATGCATCTGTAAGGACCCTGCTATGTCCTCTTCCACCTTTTACACGCCTGAAAAGATTTGTCGTTAAGACAGAGTTTCACCCTTTTGTTGTGCAGGGCCATGGAGTGTGGAACCATTCAAGAAATTTGGATGGATGATTTGAAGTCTATCTTACAAGGGAACCAGACATCCAGGAGAACGTTAACAAGAGTTAATAAGAAAGACACCTACAACAGCCATATAATTTTGCAGCCACAGAACAGGTTGCTGGCAGCTTACCTGCTTCATCTGCTCTGCAGTATCACCTTTCGTAGCTTTATATGCCAGAGCCAGAGACGTTGAGGTACACAGCGGGGAAAAAATAATGTTGGCTGTTTTGTCCTTCTCACATAGCTTTTTGAACATATCAACTGCAAAGGCAGTGTTTGCTAGTTGCAGAGCGTCCATTGTCATCCTGAAATGTAAAAGGGAAAAGAGAGATGACTCAGGCTGTAATTCTAGTTCCTGCTGTGCTGGGGCTGGGTCAGAGCACTGAGAGAGGCTGGCACCAGTATCTGGACTGGGTATCTTGAACTTTCAGGGTGAAGNAGGAGAGGAGAGGTTCAGTAATAGCCATCATCTTCAAGTGACAGTGGGCAATGCCACATGTTATGTAGAGCCAGTATTATCAGAAGCACTTGAGAAAATCTGTGTGGGTCAGGGCGACCCACACATACTGAGTCAAACTGGATTACATATGAATTTAATCTGGTTTTAATTGATACTCTTAAAATGTGCCAACTCAGAAGGTAATTCACCTATGCTCTGGGATCTCCTGGTTCTCAGACAGGTCTTTAATGGTCTCATAACTTCTCTATCTTGCTTCATGGCTAATTGTCCATTAAACCTTTAGCTTTGGTACATGTCTGTCCTCTCAGGGTTGATTATCCCTGGCCTTTCTAGAAGTCTCCAGAAAACTGTCTGGTCCTGTATGTTGAGATTATTTTAGAAACTTAAAGGAGGTCTTCTAAAAAATACCACTGTGTGCCCACCCATCACTTACACTGTCTTAACTCAAAGGTTTTCCTAGCCACTCTGAGTAACTGCAGCTGCCACAGGGTGTTACATGACCTCTGCAGTCAGGAAAGGCAAGGCACAGTTGCTGCTGTCCATGCTCTGGGAAAGCCAGAGACTATTCCCATCTTCCAGGCTGCTTTCACATACCCAAAGTTGCACTTTTGTATAAGCACATTTGTGTAGATTCAAGCCAAGAAGGGTGAAGCCCAGAATTTCAGTCAATAGCACAAGCCTGGCTTTAGACCAGCAATCACACAAAAGATGACCCCTTTGGCATAGTGAATTTGACAGTACCATGCCCCCAATACCATGTATCCCTAAAAAAAAGGAAACTGTTAAAACTGGTGCTAAACGTCTCCATCAAAGCTATTGAGAGAGACAGAAAGGAAATGGAAATTTTTGCATGTGTTATGCTGCCCAAATGTAGCTGAACATCTGACACCATTGTACAGAGACACTCTAGAGCAGCTGTGGTACTTGACAGTAGTAATGACTTCCAAATAATTTGTGGTAGTTATAAATTTTTATAACTATTTTTTTGTGGGAGTAACAGAATGGGCACGTAATTTGCCTGCAACACAGTACAGAAAGAACTTTGATTTACTTGTAAGACCTGTTCCACTACAGAAGGCCTTTTACAAAATAATGTCTATTTTTATTTTAATTAACTTATACATGTTCTTGGATCTATTAGGAAAGGCAATTGTTTTACTTGACAACTAGTTTGTTTTGGGCTAAAACATACAGTATAAAAGGTTAGTTAAATGCACTGCATTTCATCAAATTAAAAAAAAATATATAGTGGCATTAAACCAAGGCTTTTTAAGTCAGAGTTTGAAAAGCACACCTAACCAGCCCCGCACTTTTGCAAAATGTTCTGACTGTTGGTATTGGCAACAAACTGTTTGCTAACAAATCCCCTCCCACTGGGGGAACAAGGAAAAAAAAAACAAGAAAAAGAATTTGTCCTGAAGATGGCAAACATTGAACATATTTCACTGGAGAAACTTATCCCCACATGAAAATACAGAGGAGTATGCTTTGCAACATCCAGATGTTTTGTCAGACTCAGAATTCAGAATGGGTCTGGTTGGACTTGTCTCTCTTAGTACTCTGGCAGTCTCTGGCAGCTGCTTGGTAAAGAGGAATTTTCCATGAGAGATTCCATTTTACAGCATCAGCAGGCATCGAGCTGATGTCACAATGAGGTTCAGGAAACATCTCAGAGATTTTATGGGTGTAAAGAGAGGACCAAGTGCCAGCCTAGCACTGCAACCACCCACCTCACTTACGTAGGCACAATTTCTCAGGCATGAAAGCAACTAATTACCAGAAAAGTCGAGCTTGCCAGCAACCATGGGCTCAGCACACACCTTAGGGGAGGAAAGCTTTAGGCAGGACAGTGGCAAAAGACAGAACAAGTTTGAAGGACTGAGAATGCTGATGAGGGAGTAATTTGGAACAACAAATTGTTGTTCCAATTTTTTGTTTGCTTCTTTGTTGGGCAAAGAAGCAAACATAAAATCATTCCTTTAAATGCCTCCTTGTAATCGCTCATCACAAATGTGCTCTTTTGTGCCTGTGCATGTCTTAAATAAATTCCCCTGCACAGGCTACCTACCTTATCTTTGCCATTAACTCAACAATTCTCACACAAACAGACAATACACTCCTATACTGTGTCTGCTTCTCAATCTCTCTCTCTCTGCCCCACCCCACTCCACCCCCCAAAATTGAAGATTTGGGGCAAGTACTAACTTCACAGGTATTTCTTACTGAGGAATTCGTGGAAAATTACCCAGGGAACCTAGAATGCGTCATTCAGTAAACATCTACCACTCTCAAAAAGACAAATAATACAAAAAATCTCATGAGTCATGCAGTACACCTGAAAAACATTTAATTTGGAGTTTAATTTAATTTTAATGGAGTATATTATTTAGCATTAGCTGGCATGATATTATTCTATTCAGGCCTCTGGATCTTCCTTACAGGGTAAAAATCAATATGAAATCATACCCAGTTAAAAATACCCCTTGTTCCTTTCTGGCTTAATGTTGACTTTGAGATGTAGATGCACTACCTGTGTTTCACTTCCTTGGGTTGCAAGACATTCAGAGTAAGAAGATAAAATAGGAAATTTTACATAATTGAATTAAATTCTTCTTCCTTATTTTAACTGGTACAGCCAGTTAAAAGCTGTACCATGGCTTAAAAACTCCTCTGGCCTCATGAGTAACTCTCATACTACTCATGTTGGATGATTTTTTTATAAAGTTTCAATGTTTCTTTTCAGTGAGAAAAACAGGAGGTATTTCATGGTGAACCTTTTAGGTATCTTTGTTCATCCGGTAACTGCTGATACTCTCAAAGCTTCTTTGGAGGAGAGTGAAATTATTTCTGGTAGTGGCAAAGCTCTCCATTCTAATTTCTTCCTTTTAACGCTACTATTGAAATAGGGACCATTCAGGGCATTTTGTTGGGGAAAAAGGCTCAGTTGCACCCTTGATCTTGAATTGAATTATTCATTGGATAGCAAACAATAATCTCTATTCCACCATCTTTTTCAACTGGTCAGTCTGTTTTTAATTCTCCATTTATTAATGACTATTATATTACATTATATTATATTTATTATAGTATATTTAAGAGCTTACAACATTCATATTACTGAAAAGAATTTACAGTATTAAATATTAAAAAATCCTAAATCTCTTTAAAGCCTTGAGCACCCTAAGCCTTGCAAGTCCAGTAAAGCCAGTTCCAGCAAGGTGAGAAGGGTTGAGGCTCCCAGTGAGAGGAAAGCCCATTAGCTGCCCATCAACAGTCTCAGAAATCAGACATAGCTCCTGAGTCAGTAATCACAGGGAACCCTCAAACAGGGAGGAGTCAAAAAACTGAAAATGAAATTTTACAAAGGCCTGCTGCATGGATTCTTATTGGGTCCCTCCTTTCCCAGGAAAGCAGACTATCAGCATTTCCAGAAGGGCCCGCAGCACTGGGGCATCTTCTAAGCACTTGGAGCCTGCGATCCACCAAACTTTATTTAAAACTGTGACTGTCACAGCGTGAAAGAAACATTTTCAGATAGAGAAGGGAGATGAAAGGCTACAGAACCAGTTCAGAAAAACTTGATTTAAACTTGCTTATTGGTATAAGACACCATTTTTGCTTAGTCACTCTTGGATTCAACAACTACAACAAACGCCCACCCCAAAAAAAAACCAACGGGAGGCTTTTTTTACTATCTGCTTACTAAGGGAAAATCTAAATATAACTTACATTTAAAAATATAATCACAAGAATAGCAACATCTGTGTGCAAATGTCTGGCAAGTCAAGTTAGTTGTATGGCAGGAATAATCCAATAAAGCAGAACCAAGTATTTATTTTATTCTTGTCTCGGTTAAGCGTCTTTCCAGAAGACACCTGTGGCAGATAAAGCATAGACAATGCTGGCCATCCAGTCCTGGGGGGTATATTTGGTTTATATCTCAGGAGCTGTGAGTGCCACTGCTGTAGCCTCTCCAGTCCAATCAAAATTCCAAGAGGATGAATTATATAAAACAACCCACATGCAAATTTCACAAGTGAGCCATTAATATTGAAACTAGATCAAGAGTTTAACATGACCCTACTCCAGCTCTTACTCAGCATATACGATACAAAGGAAATAAAAGATTTCTGCAAGCCTTTTCTTCTTCTACACAAATGACAACTCTCCACCTGGCAAATTACCTAAAAGCCAAGGACACAATTTTGTCTGAACAGACATCGAGGAATGCAAGACATCAGACTGATGTGGGACCAGAGCATCTCATATGGTTGAGGAAAAAGCACTGTCAGCAACAGTGGGGAAAGTCACTCCAGGAAAGAAAGACAAACAAGCCACTGCAATATGCTTTGTTGTACTTCAATAGCCAATGAACTGTTCAAACTAAATGGTCACACTGAAAATAAATTTGTAATTACTAGGCCTAAGCTCCTGTCCTTCGCTTTAAACAAGTTCGGATTAGTCACTTGGTTAGTAACTCAGAGCAAACAGAGCAGAGCGTACACACCTCTTCAGAAAATGAGAGGAATATTCCTTTCTAACAAGGGCTTACAAACCAACCTAAATCCTACTTTGGTACATGGAGGATTTTCATGGCATCATATACAACCTGCTTTTTCTGCTATGGGAATAGCCATTTGCAATAAACCACCATATTTTAATAATTCCTAATGCCCTTGCTGTCTCACCTGCCAGATCTTATTCACTGCTTCCAATGAATCTTTCCAAAAAGAAAGAAATCTAGCATAGCAATTGCAGCAGTTTTGAAATGAAACCAAAACAGTGTCATTTGGGAAAGAAGAAAAGCTTCTTTGATTCTACATGTACATTTTTGGCACAAATTTCCTTATCCCACTCCCTCTATGCAATTATGTTTCACAGCCAAGATTTGTTAACTATTAGCTCAGCATAAATTAAAGTATCAGAGAAAGAAAAAAGCCGTACTTACTTTGCAAGGCTATAATCCTGGTAAACGAATCAATGAAGTGAGTACAGCACGAAGAACCAGCTGCCCGTGCTGAAACCTTGCTGAGCAGAAGACTCTGTTACCTGCCTACTCATTGACACCACTCCCACTTTCCCAACCTCAATTTGTGCACACACACACTCCCTCTCACTCTCGCTTTTTTTTTCCCCTCCCTTAATCATTCTTCATGGCAACTCCTACATTGGAGGAGCAAAATGATTCACACCAGAGTTGTCTTTGCCTGCCCAGCCACCGAAGACAACAACAAGCTCTGGCAGGAAAGAGCAGCCCTGTGTGTTGCCTTCAGCAAGTGCAGTACAAAAGGCTCCAGACAACAACGAACGAAGGAGCAAAAGCAGGAGTTGATGAGCAATTTAAAGATCTTCTCAGCAAAACCAGCATTCCAAGAAACTCCAAGTGGGATTACCACTATTTGCAGAAAAATTGTAATAGTGAAAAAGAGACCCAGAAGAAAACCAAAACACGTAGAAGTGTGTGGCTGGGCACTTTGCATCTGTATATGCATTAAGACAGTATCTTAACTCTGCCTATGAGGCATATGTGTGTGTTTGGCTGCCTAAAAAGCCCAAGGTCAAACTGCAGTTAATGCTCAAAGGAAAACATCTTGCTGCCAAGCAAAGCTCCCTCCCATAAGCAGCCAGGTGCTCTGCAGGGGAGCAGCCTTCCCTGCTCCAGCTGTCCCCAGAGGTGGTAGGGGAACAGAAAATCCCACCCCTTCACTTCCAGAATGGGCACCACTGGGTTCACGTAAATACAGCCCACATTATACTGATGAACATGACCGGGTGGGAAAAGAAAGGGACCGGGAGAGATGCCAATGCAGCCTACCAGGTCTATTTTCTATAATTTGAAAGACGTATGCAGTCCTTACCAGGTTCTGTCCCTGCTCCACACAATTCCCTGGCTGGGCAGCCGAGCTGCCTACAGTGGACAACACCAGCAAGTATCCCCAGGAGGCCATGGCTGCCCTTCAGTCCCCATTTGGAAATGGCCCCACACCACAGGCACAGCTCAAGTTCACACCTCAGTAACCCCAGGTGGCCCTGCATATTTTTAGACTACAAAAAGCACAAGCAAGATAATTGAATCTGCTTTCAGGTTTGAAGTGCTGGTATCCCCAGCTGCCCAAATGAAAGGGGTAGGACACCAAAGGATGCATCTTCACCAGCATGTACTCCCTTGGTGACAGTGGGAATTGGGGAGATGGTATCTCCTTCTGGAACGACATGTTTCTGTGTTGCTTTGAGCATAAATCAGGCCACACCACAGCATCCTGATCGGGTCCTCCTTCCAAGAGGCTCCTAAGCTCTTATTACCCAAATGAATTTTTTTTTTTTTTTTGCTGTGATGCAGATGGGGTTCACCTTCCATCACTGCCAGACAGCAAATTTAAAATTCACATCCTTTTCCATAACTGAATTCATTACAAAGACAGGGTGTGGATATGTTTAGGCAATTAAAATAAGATACAGGCCAGCTGACTAAACTGTGCCATCTGGGACATCATTGTTATGTATATAATTAAGCTTATTGTAAGAGAAATGTTTATGAAAATGCACAATAATTTTGGCTGCCAGACTCTTCTCAGATGTCTGCAGGTAATCTAAAGCCAAGTGTTGCCATCTCTGCAGAAGCAAACCTTTTTTCAGACCCAGGTCTAACAAGTATAGTCACTGTGAAGTGGCTCAGGAGCTTCTGGATAAGCTGTGGGGAGGTGGACAACAGGCAGACTGCCTTCACAGAGAAAGCACAACTCACCATATCCACTTCCTTCTTACTGATAGGCAGGAAATACAGATATAAATATGTGCCTCAAAGGCTGGACAGTGGAAAAGGGAAAGGGCTCTGCATTGCCAAGACGGAGGTGTGTAAACATCACTTACACTCCACTGGGTAACTGCTCTGCAATAGCTGAGATCTGGCACCATGCAGCAGTACAGAATCCTTCAGTCTGACCTAGTTAGTACTGAGAAATTAATTAATTCATGGTGCCATGAAACTAGTAATTACTGCTGCAATTGTTATGCTTCAAGTGAAGAAGTACACTGGCTCTGGTAACTGAGTGACTCACCGGGCAGTTTTGCTTCCCCTAAGAATGGACAGTTTGGGCTCACTTGCTCTTGGAGGCAGTGTTAAAATAACTGTGACTTCCTGCTAGCTATTTATTCAGATTTATGGGAATTGCTGGTATATAACTGGCTGTTACTTATAGCCCAACAGGGAAGATGTGTGAAAGCAGAAGATACTAACTTGAAAAGTAAGAAGATGCTGAATCTCAGGTAGTTGAAGTTTGCACAGTACAAGAAGTGAAGCAGTTGTCCCTGTGTCCATGAACACTCTTCCTCAGTCTGACTGAATAACAACTACTTCTATCAGCATCCCCATGTCCTTCATTTACCTTTCACTAAATTAGTTTAATCTCAAAGTATTTTCGACTCACACCTATTATGACCTATTTTTCTACCACCACAATAAAAAAAAAATAGAACCAATAACAGGATTTTTCCTTACGAAAAAATAAAAATTATTTTTAAGCCCCCTGTGAATTGGACACCTCCTATCAAAAAAAATAGGTAAAAAGAATAAGGTAGAAGCAATGGGGATGTGACATGGAACACTTTGAATCTTAGTGTGAAGTCTTTAACACAGCCAAGTTACAGTCTACTGGCAAAGTAATAAATGAGCTACTGTCCTCATTCTTCCAGGTCTCAAGGAAAAATCAAAAAATATTGCTGAATGCTAGGATCCAGCAGTTACATTTGTGTGCCTGCATCTCTGAAATGGCATGCCAGACACACTCCATTGCAGAAGGGATGCAACTCACCAGGTGACTCTCCTGTTACTCAGCCTGCTCTCAGTCTTCACTCCCCTGTCTCTCCCTGCCACTCCCTCCTAGGAACACTGTTCCTACATGCTGCTGGAAAGGAAAAATCACCAGCTGCCTTCTCCCTGTTCTTTCTGCTGGGAGGGAATACTCTTGCTGCTCAATAAAGCATGAAGAACTATTTCAATTATTTCAGGGGCTCAAAGCATCCACTGTAGTCCTTATTTTTCCTTCCCCCTAATCACTAACTCTTAGTGCATGTCTGATTGCAATAAATGCCCACATATTTTGAAGACCACATGGGAAATCATCTACAAGTGGGACTGAATAATGAATAGAACAAAACTGGTGCACTCTTTCTATGCTTTCAGTCATGAAAGATCTTCTAATCGAGTTACAGCTTTCACAATAAGCCTTGGATCTTGCAAGGAAACCAGCAGGAGGAGGTAATTTGTACACTTTTGTTTTGATTTAGTGGCCTACAGCTTTAATACAATTAGAAATATTCAAAGGGTGAGAAAGACTGCAGTGTCTGTAAACAAGTATACACAGCAGAGCTTTTCATAGTTTTCACATAGTATGGGTCTATATTACTATCTAATAACAGGAATAAGCCATAGCCAAAGTATTTTTCATTTCATAAGAAATGCAAGTAAAAGATCACATCGACCACAAGTTAATTTGAAATTAAAATAACATTACAATAACAAAGCATTACTCTATGCTTCCATTGAGAGAGACATAAACTGAACAGCAACAGCCTATTTTTTTTTTCCCTGATGTTGGAACCCAGGGCAAGGAGAATATTTCTCTGTCTGCCCTGGGGGGTCCTGACCCCCAGGGGAGCACTGACTTTGACCCTCATTCATAGAGAAAGTTTCCTAGACTTCAAGATAGACTAGAATCCACAAAAATGTGAAATAGATTATAAAGAGTAGTGTATCACTTAGTGAGAAATTTAAGTTTTAAGATTTTTAGTATGTTGTAGTTCAGAACAAGATAGAGAGTATAGAATGTTGTCTCGAGTTCCTTTTTTCTTCCTTCTTCTTCCTTCTTCTTCATGGGTTTGGGTGGTATCTTGTAATTAGATAGAAAAGTGCGCATTGCGAGTCTTTAGGAGTCAGTTATTGAGTTAAAATAGAAAATAATCTAAGTGTCACTTCTTAACTGAGTAGTTTAGTTTTTGATTAGACTAAAAAGGCCTTGTAACAGGAGATAGTTAGCCATTTTCTGTGCTGTTTTCCTGCATGCAAGGTCTGGTGCAGACAGCATGCTGAAGTTTTGATAAGATAACAATAAAACAAGAAGTTAAAGACCAAAAAAGTCCAATGCGTCTCTCGTTCCTGACACAGAACTGCTCCAAGAAAGCTTCCCCAGTTAGGGGAGCCCCTAGGCATCTTCACCAACACATGTAAAAGATGGTGTCACATAGCAACACAATGAACCAACACTATGGTAGCAAAATAGTTTTCTTCAGACATCTGTGCTAACGTAGAAGTATTACTCATCAGTGGTTACTTCGAATAACAGACAGGAAATTCATTTCTCATACTTCAATGCTTTCACTTTTGTGTTGCGTTTTTTGGTTTGGTTTTTTTTGGTGAGGCTCTTCTGAACTCTTCTGAACAGGTATATGTTTCATTGGGGAAAAAAAAAGGAAATAGGCAACCAAACAGCTGACAGATTTCAGTGAGAACAAGGCCTTTAATCTACGCAGTAGGAAATGAATGATTCTATGTGCTGAGATAAGGTTGTTAAAGATTTGACTACTTTCCCTAAAGGTGTTGCTCCCAACACTTAGGACCAGGCATAATGCTTAGTGTAAATCAACTTAATAAAAACACAGATTTGACTGACTACTTGGAATAGCCTCACAATATAACTAGGAATTTGAAACACAAGGGGAAATTAATATATGTAAACCAGACTAAAAACTCTGACACATTACTCTGAAACTGTACCAAGATCAATTTCCATGAAACAAAAGCAGAGAGACAATGCTTTGGATTAATAACTTCTCACCAAAACACCTGTGATCCATTCCTTACATGAAAAAACACTCACTTTGAACACATCCCTGTCTGCACTGCTGGTTCAGGGTGCCATCTCACGGGGACAAAGATAATAGTCTTTTTCCTTTGTCACCCAGTGCCCATTGTTACTGCATCAGCTTCCTTCACCAGGCTGAATCTATGCTTCAAAATCACCTGCCCTATTTTTTCCCAGAAAAAATGCAAACACACTCACATTTGTTATGTTTTCTCAGTATTTTTTTCAATTTATTGATATTTTCAAATGTTTGAAGTGTCACTCTCTAGTATTGTTTAGTTGAAATCACTTAACCACAGGAATGCTGCTATTAGGAATGCTTTCCCTATATATTCACAATTTCTTGTGCTTGATTATAGATTTGTGGAAGACCTCACTAGTGAATTATTGGCAACATAATAATCCATCAGTAAATTCCAAACTGAGCATACGAGTAATTTTAGAATTATCTGCCTTCAAATAGCAAAATAAAATCCATATGTGTATAAGATTGCTCTTGTCAATGTGGAAACTCTAGAGAGGGAGGAGATCACATTGACATAAGGTAAATTAGCAGAAGTATCTTTCCCAAAAGAAATAAAGGGACCAAGCAGCTCCCTCCCTCTGACACCAAACCAGTTTTAACTCAAGATTCAGCAGATTCTGGAAGGGATTACATGACCTTCATTGCTCATCGTAGAAGACCTGGACTCTGACACACAGTTGCTCTTCCAGCTCTGTGTTTTTTGTACTACTCCCTTTAGTGCCTCCTTATCTGTATAGAAGAAGGGGGAATGAGACTTAGAGAATTCCCCCCCCCTTTTTTATTATCCATTGTCATCTGTAGATGAGTCACTTTCTTCTGTAATCCAAGTAGTTAACTCTGTGTGATTAATCTTGGTGAAGACACATATTTTCCCAGGCTTGCTTAGTGCTGGTTCGCAGTCTGATTTTATGCATATTAAAGGAAAATAAAAGCTTAGAATTCATATTTGCTGAATATTTCATTGGAAATGGGTGACTTCACACATGAATTTACTCCTTTTGTATGTTTTCAGGGTAGGATGAAGGTCTTTGTTTATCCCTGCATCCAGTTAAGACGAGGGGTGAACATGTTAATTCTTGCTTCTCCAGGTGAAAGACAACTAAACCACTGTGTGGATTCTTATGCACAACTTGGAGAAACACACCCTACGCGTTGTCTGTGTGATCAGTAAATTACAGAAGTTATACCTGCAAACCTATCTTGACTCCCAGTTTTAAAATTTACAAATAATAGTCAGAGAGTCCAGTTAATGCAAAATGCAAACCTAGTGCCCATGAAAGTGAGGCAGCTATTCCCATAGTCATTTGATTCAGCTCCTATGACTACTGACCCAGGACTGCAAGACTTGAACCACAAAACATGTAGAAAATAATATTTTATTAGCCCATGATAGGAAAAGTATATAAATGCCGTAAACTGTGAGACTCAGTTATATATTTTACAAAAGAAAGTTCTAGGACTTGATAGTAGAATTCTTCCTTCTTACTTTCCCACTTACATTTACCCAGGCAATAGGTAGTCCACTGAAAACTAGTTTTCCTCAGTCCTTCTGAGATCTAATGGTCCCATTAAGCTCTATGGAAAAACTTCAGAGGATACTGCATGTATATTACAAGCTAATAAAGTTACTAGCACAATAACATTAACATTTATATAACAGGAGTAGGGCATTAAATTTAATAACACAAAAATGTAATAAGGAAAGATGTCATTACTTGTGGTAATGCAAATACTTCCCTATTTGTCTAAGGCCAACATTCAAAGTCCACTGCAAATGTGGCTACTGACTTCAGCGGGTTTTGGGTAAAAAAGGGCAACAGACTTCCTACAGACAATTATACTGAAAGGTGTGGAAGCACTGTACATGTGGAAGCACTATGGACAGGTTATGGTAGAATAATAGCCTGGTTCCAAGAGCTTCCTGCTTAAAATGAAAATTATTCTGCTGAGTGGCTTGGATCAAGAGAAAGTTAAATGACCACTCTATCCAGTTTGTGCTCCTTTCCATACCTAATTAAAAGGCTTAGGGATTAATAAACAGGGATCCAGTAGGAAAATTCTAGCCCAGAAATCTAGTGCAGACTACATTGCAGTAGCTCACAGCTAGTCTAGTCCCAGACCAGCTCTCTTTACCTTTATCACCTTAATCATTCAGACCACAAGCCATTCAGTTATGTTGGAAACACTGCTCTCTACAGTCACACAGGCAAAAGCCACTTTGAATTTAGCATGAAAATTAAGTCTGGAAACATCAGAGACAGCCCATCAGTCTTAAAACTTACTCATGCAGATGAATCTCTGTTTTGCAACAGCCAAGTTTAGTTATTCTGCTGTATATTGGAATGGCAAAAGTTATTCCCCTGTCATCTGTTTAGAGGAGTCTGGTAATACTTGAAAAAGGACCTACTGGAGCAGAACTGCTTTTATGCTTCTCCCTGTCTAATACAATTCAGATCTCTGGTACTCTGGCAACAGTAAACACTACAGACTTTCTATTCCATAGGAGATTCACAGAAAGAAAATCTGGGTCAACTCACAGATTTGTGTCTTTTTTAAGACAGTGAGACACATGCTGTGACAACCAGCTGGCCTGAACCCTTTCATAACACAGGTTGTAGAACCTGATCTACCAATTTTATGAGACCCATGATTTCTCTTTGGGTTACAGCATATATTTTTGAAAAATCTGGCAGTGATCAAAACAGACCCCCAGCTGATGAGAGCATCTAGAATATCCTTAGGAGTTGTTCCAATGATTCCACAGGTCATCAAAATTTTAAATGAAGGCAGTATGAAGCAATTTAAAGTGCACAGTCCAAACCTGAACATTTCTAAACTCAAAGAAGCATTGGCTGGGGAGCATTTTTTAAACTTCTAACAATAAAATCTCTGAGGTGAATAGGGCTATATAAGGCTGTTAAATCCTGTGACTACGAAAACGTTTCAAAAAGAAATGCTGCTACACCAAACTCAACAATGCATAGCACAAAATCCCTGAACTCATATATGTGTAAAAGGGCTGGCAGATTCCAGCTGGCAAAACTGTGTATTTTAAATGAAAATGAGTCAACCAATACAGCCCTGAGGCCACATCTGCTCAACTGTACAAAAAGTCATAATCGAAGAGATTTTATTCCATTCAATTTCAACAAGTTATCAAGACCTAACAAATGAAATGCTATGCAGAAAAGACCTAGGTGAATTTTTTGCCCTTGGCCTCTATATAGAATGCCCATGAGTGTCCCCATCTGCTGAGTTCAAGATGAGAAAAACCTCAGGAATCTCCAGACTTATGCTCATAGAGGGCAAATATTGCCCTTGAAAATAACACATGTCAAGTTAAGAAAAATACTGTTTCTGATTTCATTTTTATGCATTACAATTTCTGCTGGTACTCATGTAACAGTAGGGAAAAAAGTCCTGAAATTCACTATGCTAAATGTCTTTCAAATAACATAGTAGTAGCAGTGGACTGTATATTTCACAACTTAAGAAAATAAGCTACATTTTTATTTCTATGCTCTGTCAAAAGAGCATATGAACAGTTTCAAAATGTGTCCTGAGTTATACCTGCAATCATTTTCTTAAGCTATTTTCATGTTGTGCTGGATTAATCTCACTATGAACTACAGGAATATACAGCCTAAGTCATTCCATTGCCTGGAATAAACTAACTTTGTCCATCCAGAAGACAACACATTTTGTATATATGCACACCTGATTTGAAATCTGTGTGCCTTCAAGCACTTACATATTTTGAATTTCCAAGTTTAAAAACTAAACGAGAAGTAGGGTGAAAATTGACATAACTAAAAAATATGAAGAGTTTAGCTCAAAAGTGACAAATTTAAGTTTTCTTTTCCAGGTAGGCACAACCACACCCATTTCTGTATTATGGCAGGAAATATTGTCACCATCCACCTCAGACCCATGAGATGGGGCAGAGTTGGAGGACCACAAACTCCTCAAAACCCACTGCTTCAAGTCTTGCCCCAAAGCTCATTCTTGTCTCTAATGCCATAAATGTAACACGGCTTTATTTTGTTGTCAGTCTCTCTGGTCCTGAATATAGCTTTAATTCTTTCCCTCCTAGGCTCCATAGATGCACAACACCCTCTCTGCACCCAGAGCACTGAATGCTTTAGGAATAAGAGCTCTTAGGACACAGGTCTCCTCCATAAGGCTGCTGTTGTTTCAGTGCTATTAAAGGGGTTATGTATGGCAGCCATCCACCTGGGAATACCACAGCAGCAGGACTCCCACAGGCTAGGCACTATGTAACAGGCAGAAAGGTTCCCAAACACAGCTGGTGGCTTGAAGTGCTCCTGTTTTTTAGCCCAGCATGGTTCAGAGACCCAGCTGCACCACGAGTGCATTGCAGGTCCTGTCCCAAGTGCATGAGCTCATCATGTGTACACCAAACTGGATTGAGGTGCTGCAATGGAATTTGGACAACCTGAATTTTACTTGTTAAGTGTTACTACTGACAGCCTTTGTTACCTAGGTCAGATTGATCTGACCAGATTCAGCATCATTTCACCTGCTAGAGAAATACAGGGAAATGAGGCTATATTTTCCTGCCTTCTCTGCCTTGTCTGTCTGCACTGTAAAGGTCTCTAAGGCAGTGACTTCCCTTTCCTGCATGGCTCTCATGTCATTTAGCTGATGCCAATCTCACTCTGATGGTAACATTAGTCATCTCTAGCCACCCCTCAGCTGCCATGGCAGAGGAGAATCATAGATATGACACCTGGTTGTGCTGTAGGCATGACTCATTTTATTGATGTATCCATCTACTCTTGGCCCAAGGTGTCCAGGCAACATGCAGTGTGGGCCCCTTCCCTCCAAATCAAGGCATGGCAGCTGGAAGCATTCTCCACAACAGCTTACTCAGCCTTAGGAAACACAGATCATCAGTGCCTGTGCCACGCAATGCATTAGCAATGTGAGCATAATGCCCCAGGCAGTTATGGGATGGACTTAGTTGAAGCCAGTAGGTACCCATATTAACACCTTTAATATGTTTTATTTTCATTACACTTGGTTGTACACAATCATTCCTAGAATATGGTAACACAGGAACTTCAGCACTGGGAAGTATTAGATAATGTGACTGTACCTGTCCCTCAAATTGAAATAATGCCCTTAACATGACACTTCATTAGCTTCTCAAAAAATAATCTTGATGTCATTACTCAGCATTCATCTAGTCTTTCCTCAGGCAAAACTAGCTGCAAAGTCAAATTATAGCAGGAATATTGTATGAGTAAGACTTAAGTAAGGAGTGCAAGGTTTAGCCTGTTATCTATAAATGACAGAGGTGCCTTTTCTGATTTACTTTCTTTAATCACATTTGCAGAAACCAGTCATTTTTTCTGGAGTTTTTTTCTGGAAGCCAGTTCAGTGTGACTGGAGAGGCATACTTACACTCCTGTGAGGTACGTATTGTTTTAGACCTTGGTCTAAAACCTAAATATAACATTAAGGAACTAAAAATCATAGGTACAGATGACACAGAATTACTAGCATCAGGAAAACATATCTGAGAATACTCTGTTACACTAACCATGAGGGCTGAATGAGAAGGTAAAGCCAAAAAGGAAATTATATCCCAAGGAAGTAGCCTGTTTTAAATAAAAAGAAGGTTAAAAGTAGCCCAAAGGCTTCATGATGGCATAATCAACCATGAAAGAGTGAAAGGGATGGTTTTGCCTCATCCTTTGAAGATGGAATAAGAAAGAAATGGATATACAATATTTAACCCAGTTTTCTTGAGCCCCTCCCACCACTGATGCTATGCTTGAATCCTGATGACCACACAGCTATAAGGGTCCTTTAGAAATCATCATCTCTCCTTTCACTTTGGCCAATTTCAGTTGTCTTTAGTGGCAAACTCTCTTTACCATCTCATTTCCCAAAGCCTGATTCCGTGACTTAGTCTCAGTCTTAGTCCTACATCATGTCTTTACATATTTGCAGTCGATCCAAGGAGAACAGCTGTTATTGACCATGTCTAAAAATCAACCAAAGCATCCTCAACTCGTGAGGACACTTACCAAAATAAACTGCCAACCAGATGATGTAATGAAGAGATTAATCACGACCTTCCCTGGTACAGGGGGAACTGTAGGTGTGCCTTTTTCCATTGTGCCCAGAGTACACAGCCTACTGACCGTATCAAAAAGGTTCAGAGGACTTTTATTACAAAATAGAATCAAAAAAGTTACACTGGAATTATTAAGTCAAAGCTGCACTGTGGTAACTTGGAGGTACTTGGAAGAACGGGTTTTATTACAGTTGAGTTTGCCAGATACTTTTTTTGCCCTAAAGGAATTAATGTACCAGAGGGAAAGATATGGCACTTATTTAGCAGACGTCCCTACATCCATACAGCAAGTTGGCTTTCCAGAACTGGTTTGTAATTGCTTCTGTGTTGAGTCACTTCCTCCTCCCCACTCTGCAAGCATCGCACGTCACCTGATCTTCGTTACTAACCCACGGGCGAGTGACACTTGCCCATGACACTGTCATGATTGATTAACCATTTAATCTGGAGAAAAGAGGACTGCGAGGAGATCTTATTTAATGCATATAAATATCCCCAAGGCGGTGCCAAGAGGACGGTGCCAGACTCTTTTTGGTGGTGCCCAGCGACAGGACGGGGAGCAGTGGCCATAAACTAACGCACAAGTAGCCCCACCTCGACACGAGGAAGAACTTCTTTACGTTGAGGGTGGCAGAGCACTGGGACCGGCTGCCCGGGGAGGCCGTGGACTCTCCTGTGGAGAGATTCCAGACCCCACCTAGGTGCGTTCCTGTGTCACCCGCTCCAGCTGACTCTGCCTTGCCAGGGGGATTGGACTGGACGCCCCCCAGAGTCCCCTTCCAAACCCAATCACCCAGACGGTGAGCGTGGGCCGGGGGCACACCCGCGGCCGGGGCGGGCCGGGCGCTCGGGGCGTGCCCNGGCAGAGCCCACGGGCTCAGCCCGCATCGCCCCGGGCCGTGAGACCCTGGGGAGGGGGTCCCGGGACCGAGGTCCCTGGGGCCACCAGCCCTGCGGGACGCGGGCAGCGGGGCTTAGTGCCCGCCCGGGAAGCGCTGTTGCCTCTTGTGCTCTGGACGCGGGGTTTGTCTTGTGTTGCCGTAAGGCTGCTGGTGGCTGTAGGAAGCCCTTGCCTGCTCTGCTGTTCCGCTTGTGTTAACCCTCGGCTGCGGGGGTGTAATCGGTGCTGCGGCTGGCCGGCAAAACAGACCCCAAAGTGAAATAAGTGCATTCCAAACAGCCCTTTTTTCTCTTCGGCTGTTTGAACCGTGATCATTTTTGTATGCAGTGTGATGTTTGCATTGGCAAAGCTAGAGGAGATGTTAGAGGGTTTATAATAAGCAGGAGAAGAATGACATTTCTTTAAGCTGACATTCTTTCCTTGGGTGATGTTCATCAAACTATAAACCCATGGCCTGATAAAACATAGTTTGTGCCTTAGGCATAGTCAGAGCTGGCCTTCTATACCCTAGTTCATACAACTTTCTAATAATGATTTTCTGTTTGATGGCAGTGATGATTCTTCACAGTAACAGGCTAAGATGCAGCTGATGTAATGAAGTATTAGAGCTGAGACTCTAATAGCCAGGTAATAGTCTTTGGCTATTTACAAAAAGAGAGTGTAGCAAAACCAGGCAGTATGTGATGCAGACCTTTGCCTATTTCAGAGGAGCAGGTCTGTGACATGCCCTGTTTTCTCACAGTTCTGTTTTAGCAAGTGATCTTTGCCATTTATTCTTTGGAATTAATGTCACCTGTCTTTCTTGTACTGGATCCAGGAATTACTGGGCTGCCCCGCGGCAATTAAAGTCACTGACGAGACTTAAGAACTTTAGTATGAAAGTAACTTTTTGGGGCGTTAATTTTTGCTCTGTTGCTAGATTTGAATGGTGCACAGAGGTGCATAAGGGAGTCAGCATAAAATGGGCAGCAAGGAGGCAGCTGTCCATTCATACCTGGGAAACTGCTCTTGAGCTCCCAGCCTCTCCAAAAAGGGAAGACTTTGGTTCTGTTCCAAAGAAACAGATGCTTACTGTGCTCTAGCACTTGTCACAACAGAGCCATAGTCTGTTTAATTGGTTCATTGTTTTTAAATACCTTTGATTTCAAGTGGATATGTTGAGATGATCTTTGCTTCCAAGACAGCAACACAAAGCAATAGAATGCAATATTTTGCTGTTTATTTCATGGCTGTTGTTTACTAGCTTTGTTCTGCCTGAAACACAGCCAAGTGTAGGTAGTGGTAAGATTATCTGTCCTGGAACATCTAATGCAAACTCCTTGCTGCAGTTCAAACTCTCAGCCTCGCTCCCTGACATTACATAATCATCCTGAGCATACTAGCAATGCTTTGGAAAGGGAACCACATGGGAAAAAATAGATGAGGGACTATAGAATATTTAGTTGGTGTTGGTTAACTCTGGCTGACTGCTTCTTTTCAGCTTACATGAACTGGTGGTCAAAATGTCAGTTTTAATTGTCTGGAAGTGGTATGGGCATTCCAAGGAGGAAAGTGTAATAGAAAGTAATAAGCACTTACCATCGAGCAACGGAATAGTGGTGATACAATAAATCCACAGGGCAGTGTGTGCAATACAGTGGCTTAGATCTCAGTCAGATTTATTTGAAAATAGCTGAACAAATAAAGTAAAAATCCATTCATAGTTTCTCATAGAACTCTTTGATGCTTGAGATTTGGGTATGTTCTTTGTCTGTTTTGGGGGTTTTTTTCTCCTCTCCCACTGGAGTGATAATTAGAATTTCTCACTAGGATATCAAGAAACTAAATCTAGAGAAGCCAAGCAACTGGTCTTTGAAGATGTCTCCAAGCATAATGTTTGAAGAGTGATAGTGCTAGTTTCAGTGATTGTAATCAAGTACTTCATGTATTGACTTTGCTGTTTACAGGGTTTACTGATGTCATCAGTCATAGAATCATAGAATTGTTTAGGCTGGAAAAGATTGAGTCCAACCATTAACCCAGCACTGTCAAGTGCACCTCTAAACCACGCCTTAAACAGCATATCTGTATCATAGTTCAAAGTTTCTATGTCTGTGATAAAAAAACCCCAAGCCTTATAATGGATTTCCAAATCTTTCCATAATAAATGCAAGAGTTTGGTAAGACAGACTGCATAGTAGTAGTAGTAGTTGTTGCAACTTAGTACACAGAAACTTGTTCTTCTCACTTGTATATTTTTGTGCGCTAGTAAATTTCAACAGTTTGTAAATCCTGCTGTTCATAAAAGGATGGAAATATTGTGTCTTGTACAAAACACCACCTATGACAATCAGTTGCCTCCAACTTTGAGGGGGTAAATACTGAGGAGCAGAAAAACTGGCCATCAAAGAACAGTAACAGCTTAAATGGTCTCTGATCATGGAAAATGCTCTTGTACAGCAATTAATTATTTGTTTGTGTTACAGAAAGCAATAGACCTTGCTAGCAAGGCAGCCCAAGAAGATAAAGCAGGAAACTATGAGGAAGCCTTCCGCTTGTACCAACATGCCGTGCAGTATTTTCTCCATGTTGTTAAATGTAAGTGTGATGTGTTGGATGATTAAGTAGAGTTTAGTTGTCAGATTGCACAAGAGTAATCTCTTATGTTGACATCAGTATTTAAATTTTTGCTCTCATCAACAGTTGATACTTGCTAATTGTAGTTTGACTGAGGTCATATATTTTGCAGCTTTTACCTTTACTGTGTTGTGTGCTTGCTCCCTCCTTGTAAGAAATTAGATTATTTTTTACTTGTGTTTTGTTTTAGGTTTTTTTAAGACAGGAGGCAGGTGTTTGCTGTCTCTCCTCTGGACTTTTGTAGCAGTGTTTCAAGCTGGCCACTGCACGAGGAAATGTGACAATAAGTACAGGGATCCCTGTATTTCTGTTGTGCTGAAAACCATGTTATACATGAAGTCTTTGCTGTATCTGCGGAGTGTTTTTTGCTCCTTTAATTCATGCTGCTTGCCCTTCTAAAGCCTCTCTGCTGACATTTTTTGCTCCTTAATGTCATAGTCTTGCTGTTTATCTTGGCCGAGAAACTGTATGAGATGGACTTGTATGTAACAATTTTTCTTCAGTTTCCATATTCTCATTATTTTATGCCTTTTCACAATTCTGTGTACCTTTTGTGCCACATTCAGTGTTTGTGTGCAAGGAGTGGGCTTTCTTAATGTGGGTACAGCCCTAATGTAAATGGGCTAGGGTTGCTTGCCTGACAAAAGTATACTTACAGATCTTCATGATTTGAAAAAAATAGTTTTCTTTATAGTCCTTTATTATTAGGATAATCTGTGTTTTTCACTTCCTGTCCATTTAAGTCTTAGAGACTTTCTTAGAATATCACTTTCTATGCTTTTAACAATATTGATGTACTTTTGGAAACTTAGCTCAAAAACCTGACATGTCAAATTTTGATTGTTGGTTTGAAATACTGTAGTAGTGATTATGAGAACAGCGTGGCTGTTGAAACACGCTTAGTTCTTTCAGATGTTTTATGTAATGTTTCTTTAGCTTTTAAAATTAGCAGGCTATGGAAGAATCAAATATGGTTCTAAATAAAAATTGCCTAGTACAAGCAGCTTCTTGATTAGCTATTTTAGAAAAGCAGTTATTAAGGCAATGTCTAGCAGCTTGAAAGGCTCACAGAAAAGCTTCCAGTGCTGATGTTCTTAATCCTTTAGAGTCAAATTTTAAGCCAAGGCAATGTTCAGGTGAATATTTGATTTCTGTTACATGATGACATTCTTCTGGTCAGTTCTTTGCAAGGTATAGTGGAAAAATAAATAGTTGAGATGTTTGGTTATGTCGTGACCCCTGAGAGAGGTATATTGATAAGAGATAAAGAAGATATATCTTTAGTCTTGTTTTTTGATTGATGCACATGTGTTTTGCTGTTAACAAAGAATTGTTTATCTTCAAACTCTTAGATGAAGCACAGGGTGATAAAGCAAAACAAAGCATTAGAGCAAAATGTACAGAATACTTGGACCGAGCAGAAAAGCTGAAAGAATATCTGAAAAAGAGAGAAAAAACTGCACCAAAACCAGTTAAAGAATCTGGTCCTGCTGAAGGAAAAGGGTATGTTTTTGGAGAAGGTAAAGCAAAATACTTCCTGAACTCAGCTTATTCTAAACTTCAACTATTCAAAGATCATTTTAACTTGTGTTTCTGAAATGCTTCAGATGACTACTAATGCTGAAGTACAGTGGGCTAATAAAAATAACTTGAATTACAATCACAAGCATTTCTGTGCTTGTTTACTAAAATGTGAACATTTGCATAGGAAATTCACTGAAGAATGAAAGCTGCTTCAGACTAACAGCTGAATCCAGTGATATTTGATTTAATGGCAAGGAGCCTGATGACCTTTAAAGGCTTTCTGCAATTAAATACTTAGTAACTAGAAAATAATTTCAGACTGGTAATTACTGGGGTTACTGAGTTTGATCTGTCTCATGCTTGATAAGAGATGAAAAGCCCTATGTACAGTAAAGTTCTGTAAGGTGGACTGAATCCTTCCAGTGTGTTGCTGCTGCCTGGTCTCTCCACTGCTTCGCTTCTCTTAGATTTGTTTCTCACTTTGCATAGCAGAGAGTTGAACAAGCAGAGCCACCCAAACAAGCCTAGCCTCTTTTGCATTTGCTACTCCCTTTATGGGGATAGGAGAGGGGAAGTATTCAGGATTATAGCTTCTGGTGGGACTGCCCTTTCTAGGAGTCCTGAACAGCTAAAGTTGCTCAGTTGTCTCTTAAAACTTCACCTGATTTTCAGTCTTTTTCAATGTCCGATCATCTCATCAGCCTTATTTTTTGAGCTGTACCGTCTTCTGCTTATTTATAATAGAAGGAAATGGTAATACCACAAAGGCTACATGTATTTTCATGACCTCCACTTCAGTTGTTCCCTCTCTAGTCTCTTTTCCTTTAACTTCCAGTTTCCTTTGCTCTGATGAGAATTTCATAGTACTAGATGGAATTGGCCAAGTCCTGTTGCATGTCCAGATAGAGGAGAAGTGACAACATCTACAAACAAACCATTCCAGCACCTCTGTGTTGCTGGATATAAGGGCTATGTTTCCTAAAAGCAGGATCAAAACCCATAGAAGTGTGTTAAGAGGGCTTAGACCCATAAGAGGAAGTTGAAATGGCAAAGGAGGATGAATTGGAAAGAAATTATAGAAAAGTGTACTTCTGCTTTTCTACAGTCATGTAAACCTCTAGACGTCTGAAAGCATCTCAATGTTTCTTTCATTCCTCAGCCTGATGGGTTTTCCGCTTTTTGTATTCTGATTTTTATCCTAAGACAGAAGTCTCCTTATTGTATTTCAACATTTTGTTTCCAAATCAGGAATGACAGTGATGGGGAAGGGGAATCAGAGGACCCTGAGAAAAAGAAGCTACAGAATCAACTTCAAGGTACTTTGAAGCATCATTTTCTTTATATAGGGATCACTTTAATCAAGCAAGTTCCTGTATTTTTGCCATTTAAATTTTATGGATTAAGTTAATGTCTGTAAGTGGCTCAGCTAGTATGTAATCTTCGTGTGCAAAAGCATAGTCTTTATGGAAGTAAAAGGACTTGTGTGCCATGAACTTACACAGTGACTATATTGAAATGTATCTCCTGCACCCTACACTTCATGTTAAAATTGTATCACCTATCAAGCTAGCATTTTCCAACAGAAGTTGCAAAATCCCAGGTAGCTGTTGGCTAAACTGATTTAGTATTTTTTACTCTGAAGTGCACTAGCATGTTTCTAGAGGCTAAGGAAATGATGATACACTTAGTGTAAGCAGGACTGTTTTCACAAAAAGACTGGTATTCATGTTTAGGAGTAAGAAACATGGATTCTTGCCCATTTTCTTATATGGAGTGATGATGCTGTCCCAGTTCAGTAGAATAGTTTGGGTTTTTGAACTCAAATACAGAACGCAGTCAGTGAAGCAACGTATAGCATCTACCAACAGTTTGGTGTGCAGTAAAAAGGGGCTTTTTGATATTTATTTCCCTTTAATAATGAAGAACTGTTCAGAGCATCCCTACTAGAAGGTGCTTATGGATCTGAAGAAACCTCATTGTTCTCCTGTTTTTGACTGTAACAAAGATCAAATGCATTTACCAGATCTTGTGCCTGTGTAATTTCAGGAGCTGTTGTATAACCATTGGAAATTGTCCTGTGCTTTTTCTACTTCTCTGCACATTATTTAATCCTATGCACAGTTATAAGGGACAGTTTCATGGTTTCTTAGAAGTGACAGAAAATTGATGAGCATTGAACTCCTATCCTGTCTCTCACTATACAGACTTCATTTCTTCCCACATGAATCTGACCTCAGATAGTAGAAGTAGTGGCTAGGATTACAAGATGTAATATTATAGATCTAATAATCTATTACTACCTGAGTTCCAAGTTTTCCAAGTCTCTAGTTGAGACTTTTTGTCTCAACTAGAAGTGGTTGAGACAAAAGTTTTAGTATGTCAGATTAACCAGCCTGAAGAGAAGGCTGAATTACAGCTCAGTTGGCTGAACTCATTGACTGAGGAAAATGAGACTTAGTGCAAAACTTCAAATGTGCCTTGACTAAGAAAATGCTTCTACAGCTAAGCAGGATCCATATAACCTTTCTGATGCTTTTAGCCCTAGCTCTCAAACCTCTTTTCCATTAGATGATCCATTTGTTTGCTGCATGTCTGGAGATACCAAGAAGTTACTTCATCTGCTGGAGAATCTTAGAAAGTCCTGAGCTAGTGCAGCTACATTGTTTAAAATGAAATTTCAAAGTTTTTGGGAAGTGCAGTGGTGGTTTAGTTATGAGATGGTGCCAGGACTTCTACTAACTCACAAATGTTCTTGTTATCCATGGTTTATTTTGGTAAAAAAATGTGACAGATTTCTGTAAAAATAACATCCACTTGACTAATGGAATTCAGTGTTCCTATCATCTTAGAAACGGCTTATTTTTATTCACTGTAGACATGGGCATGGATTTCTTTTTTCACCAAATGGAATTTATTGTAATTGTGAAAAGATACATACATCACTAACTTAGACAATCTTTTCTTACAGGAGCAATTGTTATGGAGCGACCAAATGTCAAATGGAGTGATGTTGCTGGCCTCGAAGGTGCCAAAGAGGCACTTAAAGAAGCAGTCATCCTTCCCATTAAATTTCCACACCTGTTTACAGGTCAGGATTACAGCATTTATTTACTATTGGCTAGTCAGGACTGGCACTGGGGCCTGTGAAGTGTGTTGTGCCAATGCATCACAGACTCAAGCCTATCTCTGAACAAAGAGATTTTGATCTGTCTGACAGAATTCTCATGGGTAGATGCAGAAAACCTCCAAGCACCCTAAAGAAGCATAATCAGAAAATAGTCTTTTGAAAACTGCTGGTTTCTCTCTTGCAGGCAAGAGAACACCCTGGAGAGGAATTCTCCTGTTTGGACCACCAGGAACAGGAAAGTCTTATTTAGCAAAAGCTGTGGCAACAGAAGCAAACAACTCTACCTTCTTCTCAGTATCTTCATCTGACCTTGTTTCAAAATGGTTAGGTGAAAGTGAAAAGTAAGTTGAAGTTGCCAGAGGTCCAGGAAAATCTTGTCAAGAAGAAATTTTTATAGAGTGAGATAAGTTGCCGTAAAGAATTGAAGAGAATGGTCTTGTCTTTTTAAAAACAAACTCTAGGTGTTTCTATGCTTCATGCTACAGTGCCATGTAAAGATACCATTATATGCTGCATTTTGAGAAACCCTCTTCAGTGCTCAGAATGATCTTGGGAGCACCACAGAGCTCATGCTAACTCTTCATTTGTTACTGTGTGATGTATGAAGAAGACCATGAGTGACATGTTGGCTGCAGTCTACAAGTCCAGGAATTTGTCCATCTAGTCTTCCAAAAAAGATTTCCTGAATTAATAAAAAGCTCTGGGTTTATAGGGAAAGGATTTTCATATAATGATAAGCATACTTGGCATAACCATGATTTAATAGTTTGAAGAGTAGGACAACTGAGCAACACTATTTAAAGCTGATAGAATGAGAAAGAAAGGCTATTAGATAAAGTGTTTGAAGTGAGTTATTTTTTTCCCAGAAAGCTGGAAACCTTAAGCTGCTTTTCTTCTGTTGCAAAAGGAATACAGAACTGGAGACTAGCTTGGCATTAGATTTTATGCTTGACTTCATTTGAGACTATTGCCTGAGATTTAGTGCTGTAATATGAAGAATTTCCCAGCGTGTTCCTATTTATTTTTCTTTTTTAAACTAGTAAAGTGTGTTCACGAGAGATGGCTAGGAGTATATTGGGGGTTTGTTTTAGGTTGTTTTGTTTATTTGATTTGAAACCAATATTTCTTGTAATACAAAAATTATTTAGTAAGTGAAATTGTATAAAGTAAAGATACCTGTTATTTCTTACAAAATCTCAAGAACTAATTTAAGTTAGAAATGTTTAGAGACAGCTTTTTTCTTTTAAACCTTTCTAAATTGGTGGTTTTGTATAGTCCAGGCTGTCATGTAGAAGTGTAAACTGAAAAAGGGCTTTATCTTGCAAAATCATGCCTGGAGCACTCAAATTTTTTTTTCATTATGCTGGGCTCTCTCATTCAGTGTAATTCTGAGTCATGGAGCTGGAAGAATGTTGTGTCTTTGAGCAGCTTTATGTTAATGCTTTTTCCCCCTTGCTTTCTCTAAAGGAAATTACTGTATCACAATCTGAAGTTATGTGTTTCTGCTGTTGTAATTATTAATATAGCTGAAGCTGTTTCCTTCTTTAAGATTAGTGAAAAACTTGTTCCAGCTTGCCAGAGAAAACAAACCTTCTATCATCTTCATTGATGAGATAGATTCCCTCTGTGGGTCAAGAAGTGAAAATGAAAGCGAGGCTGCTAGACGGATAAAAACAGAATTTCTAGTCCAGATGCAAGGTAAGTTTATTTGGTTTTCAAAATCAGACAGAGAAATTAAGACATGTATTTTTAATGGAAACTTGCATTAGAATACTAAAAATATCTGCAGCTCCACCCCATTAAATTTTGATGGCTTTTTAAAACAATCTCCTGTTTATCATCTAAACTGTGAAATCATTTCTGCCCTGATACAGGGGTTGGTGTTGACAATGAAGGAATCTTGGTCTTAGGAGCAACAAACATACCCTGGGTTTTGGATTCTGCTATCAGGAGAAGGTATGATGGCACTTTTTTTCATGGTGTGCAATTCACAACTGGTGTGAGCCTTCAGCCAGAGAGTGCTTAAAGTGTTCATCCAGCTCATGTTTGCAGACATGGTTAATGTTCTGCAACTCAATTCCATGAAATAGACTTAGCTAAACTAATAGTCACTTGCCCCTTTAGAGAGAGGTAGGTTGTTCAGTCCTGTAGTTTATCTGACTTCTTGGTTAGATGATTATGCTTGAAGAAACAGGAGTTTTCTGCTTGCTTTTTGGTTTTCTGGGGGACTTAGAGGACAAATTAGAAAATACCTCAGAAGGGCAAGAGAGGATAGAGCTTTCCTTTTCAGCTGTTAACAAACTGGTGAGTAGCTTGATTTTTTTTATGGAAGTGTAACCTTACAGAGAAATGCCATGTTTTTCTACTGGTCAGGCATAACTTGTGATTTTTAACTGCTGTTTTGCAGATAAAGGACTTTTGCAGATACAGGACTGCCTGTACCTGATTATTTGGATCTTTCTCTGAGCTGCAGAGCAAGCAGAGGACAGATACAGTTATGTGACAAATAGGATTATGTTGTGATGAGGACACAGCTTGGATAATGGCCATTTTTGTTGGCTAAAGAATCGTTGGGGTTTTTTTGTGACTGACACTGACTTTTATTTATATACTGAATTCAAGCTGGCCATACTTCAGTTTGATTTGGGGTTGGACCAGGTCGCCTCCAGATGTCACTTCTCATTTGCACGACTCTAGAGTTCTATGAGCCAGATTTAGAAGTGAAGGTATTGCTGAGAATTTCAAGTCATTCTTGAAATTCCAGCTTTGGTTGGGATCCACAGTCAAAGACACACATGGACCTGATAGAGTGTGTTCAGAAGGGGGCCGTGAAAATGATCAGGACACCGTTCTTTTGAAGGCAGGTTATAAGAGTGGGGCTGTTCAGCCTGGAGAAGAGAAGGATCCAGAGAGACCTTATTGTGGCCTTTCAGTATATAAAGGGAAATTACTAGAAGGGTGGAGAGATGTTCCTTGGTTTTTTTCCCAGTCTTGTAATGCCAGGACAAGGCATTCAGTTGTTCAAACTGAAAGAGGATGGGTTTAGATTGGGCATAAGGAAGAAATTTTTTATGATGAGGGTGGTGAGACACTGGCACAGGTTGTCCAGAGAAGCTGTGGATCATGGGAAGTGTTCAAGGCCAGGTCGGATGGGGTTTTGAGTAAGCTGGTCTAGGGGAAGGTCTCCCTTCCCATGGCAGGGGGCTTGGAACTAGACGATCTTCAAGGTCTCTCTCAACCCAAACCATTTTCTCATTCTCAGCAACATGAAAGAGAAATTCCCTAGCTCTTGCCCACAAGATTTAAAGGAACTTGTACAACAATGGCAGTAATAAAATTAGTTTTTCATGGATTTGAGCCACTTTGTCATGTATATCAGGTTTATTGTGTTCAGCAGAATTTGGAGTTGCTCTTAATTTGTTGGTGGGAGGTAATCTCCACTCTGGGAACAGATGCTGCTTCAAAGGAGGAACTGCTGTTACCAATATTTTCCTGAGAATGACTTCAAATTTACTTCCATCTATGGTGTTTTCTTAATTTAGTTGGAGACTGTAGAAAGTTGTTGCATAAACTTGTTATCAGGCAGTTCTTTCTTTGAGTGTGAAATCTGTTCAGATACACTTTAACACTTAAAGACTTCTTCCTCTCAGTTTTTTCTTTTAAGACTCAAACTCTGCTGGAAAAACGTCAGTCTGGAGAGAAAGATTTTGTAATGGAAAGGAAGCAATTGTTATATTCTGGATATTAGCTTATACTAACTAAAGCATTATTTATGAGAACAGGTTGCTGAATATTTGCCTCAGATTTTTTTTTAAAGGTTTGTTGTACTGAAACTGCTTTCTAATATTGCTAGAAGCAAGCTCATTTGCATGAGCTCTTTCCACTGTGCACCTGCATGAGTTGGCATCTTGGGAACACTTTGTTTTTGTCTTTTTTAAACCAGGTTTGAGAAGCGTATTTATATTCCTTTACCTGAAGACCATGCCAGGGCTGCAATGTTCAAACTTCACCTTGGGTCAACTCCAAATGACCTAAAAGACTCAGATTATCGAGAGCTTGGGAAGAGAACTGATGGCTATTCTGGTGCAGATATAAGCATCATTGTCCGTGATGCACTGATGCAGCCTGTTAGAAAAGTGCAATCGGCGACTCACTTTAAAAAAGTAAGTAGGAATCAAAATTTTTCAAGTTATTTCATCTACAGAAACAGTCTTAATTTGAAAATTCCTTACAAATAAACTGAATTTGGTTTTGGGTAATACTGCATGCTAATGAATGTCCCTTTTATTGACTGGGGAGAACTGTTCCTCCTTTCCCTGTACCCCCGCCTTGTCCTGCCATAAGTCTGGTGGAGCTAATTTCTGAATATTCATGCTCTGACTCTTAATGTCTCTAGAGAGTGTTAAAAGCATTCAATTTGCCGTTTAAATGGCAATGTTACAAGCACTTTTTTCCTATTTCAGGTTAAGTGGTTCTTAACATGCTGGAAAAAAAATAAAAGTATCCCTCATCCACTTGAGAACAGATGGATTGTACTTAAGCACATTCTGTTTACTTGGCATATTTTTCAAACTGAAAAATTAAGGTTCTTGTGGAGTTCTGGTAGAAACATTGACTCAGTTACAGTAGTAAAGATGCAACAAAACTGAGCAAGGTCTGTGTTTCATTTACACTGCTGTAATGTAAAAACCAGTTTACTTTTGCATGGGTACACACCAAAGAGCCTATTCAAACTGTATTGTTTGGCTTATCTTCCAGTTACCTCTACATGCTATGTATTGACTTAAGTAACATTTCTTCACAATAGTTGAATCTCAGAAACTTTTATCTGTACAAGAACTGACTGCCATTCTTTACCACCAGTCTAAATCCATTACATCTGTGAATGTCTTTTCCCTGGAGAATTTGCACAGATGGGCCTTGTTCAGTCAAATTTATTGTTCCCTGGAAACTATTAAACTCTAAAATGGAAAAAAAGGAGTGATAGTAGCAATGGTTATAAACAGAGGTTAAAATATATACAGTGTGTATCAGTTGAATAAAATTTTATTTTGCTGTGTAGCATATATTAAAGTAGACCCAGACTAAGTTATTTTTTGTTAATAGTTTTAGTGCAAAGTTTGATTTTTACAGAAATTCTTGTTTTTCGGGTGAAGGTGGGTCAGGATATTCTACAGAGGTGCTAATTGCTGTAAAAGGTAGCTTTAATTTGTTGCTCCTTAAAAGAGCAGGTGTGGTAGGAAAGACTTTAGATCCTAAGGTGTTGAGTACCATGTATGTTGTGTTGGCAGCAGTTCTTTGTCATCTCAGTTACAATTACAGTTTTTTACCAGTAACTCAACCTTACATAAAAGACAGAAAGAGCCTGAACTGAACAGTTACACTCACTTTGAAGATAGGCTCCTTTTTTTCTATGTGGTTTCTTCCAATGAACTCATTCAGCTTAAGATTCAAAGAGAAAGACACTTAAATCCAGTATGGTCCAGAGTACGAGAGGGCAGGAAATTTAACTCCTGGGGACAGCTCACAGTAACAATGTAATGTAAGCTGTATTTGTTGATGAATAAACAGTGACTTTGATATATCAAGGATTTTCTAGATGCTTCCTTCCCTTAAGCAGTGATGTCTGAAGTATTTATCTGTTGTTAATTTTACATGACAATGGCATTTCTGGCTAAAGGGCTGTTAGCTTTTAGTGTTTAGTTCAAATTTGGAACAATCTGAGGTATGTTTCAGCTTGCCATGGAGCAATGAAATAATCTCAGTTGTCACAGTTTGTGGAACAACTTCAAAAGCACTTCTTGCATCTTAACAATTTTTGCTCAAGAAAATAAAAAAAGGGAAGGAAAAAACCCACAACTGCAATACTTTGAATGCTCTGATATGAGCCAAGTTGATTCCACTTGTATTGTTAATGCTTTAATTGGATGTGATTTTGTGGTTTTGTAAGCAAAATCTTAGCGTTATTATTTGCATTCTAACAGATGACTTGCCTCAGTTCAGCAGAGCTTTCCTCAGTTGTCAGTAATTAACTGTAAACCTTTCCTTGCCATATGTGATAACGCAGGTTTGCCAGAGTGCATTTTGAATATTACAATCTGCTCCCCAGCATCTTTCTCTAAATACAGCTTGGAACAGCAAATCCAGTTCTGTCCATAGCCAGTTAGTGTGTTGTCCTTTAACCTCTGTGTATGCTCCGAGTTCCCGTGGGTGTGTGGTGCTGCGGGTAACAGCGAGGGAAGGCAAAGTCGTTGGTACTCGACAACGTACTGCACAAAGGGAACAGATGCACGGGGCTCACGTTTTGGGTCTGTCCGTCTGTCTGCGGGGGGCGGAAAAGGGTGTTTTGTTCTCCCGCTAGGTGGCGCTGTTTTCTACGGAGCGCTGCTCGGGTGGTGCCGGGAAAGATGCTGGGAGCTTGGGAACACGGGATGTCAGAGCGAAAAGCACTGGGAAGCTTTTAGAGAGCTGTTAACTAGCGATGAATGAACTCCTAAAGTAACCAGGGACCAGGAAGGGTGGTCTTCACCAAGCAGATTTCCTGGCATGTCAGTTTTCCACAGAAAGAGGATGTGGCTTCTGGGATTTGACCTGATGTGAATTTAAGTATCTGGCTACAGCTGCATGTTTTCAAGGTGAATAATACCAGTACACTTGTACAATTTCTCTTTCACAGGACATGTGTTCCCAGTAGATAGGGCATCTGCATAAAATCAAGGAATAGTTTTTGCTTGGGGTGCTGTTCAGTTTCTGCTTTCTGTCTTCAAAATAATAACTCCCATAAACTGAGTGTTTTCTTATTTTTAGGTAAAAGGACCATCAGTGTCTAATCCAAATACGATGGTAGATTTATTCACCCCTTGCTCTCCAGGTGATCCTGAAGCCATAGAAATGACATGGATGGAGGTCCCAGGTGATAAATTACTGGAGCCTAGAGTTTCCATGGTAGGTATTCCTTGTAGCGTTTCTTTCTTATTTTGCAGAACTCTGAAAGGACTTTAAGATCAAGAGTCTTTTTCAGGACAATTGGATGAGATGTTTGTTTTCAGAAATGCTGGGCATACCAGATAACGTTTGAATTCTCAACATAAATCACTACAGTATGGCATGCTATGGAAAAGACAGCTGTCTATCCCTGATAAGCATTTCTTATTCTTGTCTGCTGGCATGCAGCTGCCCTCCTTTCATCCATAGACAGTATCTGCCTCTTGCACTGTTCTTTCACTTGGCTTTTATTCATTCAAAACCTTTAGGGTTCCTGCACCATGATACAGTTTCTTCTCATCACTGTGGCATTAATACTGGGAAATGGAAAATTACATTCCCTGTAAATTAGGAAGTGATGTGCTATAGGTAAATATTGCCCATGAAATAAATACAAGTATAAAACCAAAATGTAAGATGATTTTGGATAGAATGGTAGTTTAGGTTTAAATTCATCATAGGTGATACAGCTCTTTCTGCTGTTCTCTTTGTGCATATGAAAATACTTGCTTTGGGCTAGGGAATAAAATATGTAAGACAGTTTTCAATTTAAGATCACTGTATAAGAAACAAAAATTGCTGGACACTCGTTCTGTATTTTTCCCCAAGAGCAGCAGAAGCAAATTTAGTGTTTAAGTACAAAGTTTGTGGGAAGCACTTAATAACAAACCTGTGTTGCTGTAGTTTCCTGTGCACAAAGGGTAAGGAGTGAAAGAAATCAATGTGATCGTGGTGATCACAGGCAATGCTTTGAAAATAGAACCATCACTGTATTTCAGAAAAGAATTTCCTGTGTGTATTTGCATACTGAGGAAGCAGAAGAGGATTTTGCAGGTGCAGGCCTGCCCTAAAACTTCTGCCTGCATGGTCTAATTGGATTTTTTAATCAGTCTTTCCTGGAATTAAAGACAGCAGTTCCTTGGGTGCTCCTAATGGTACCTGGGCTCTGATGCATTACAGGCAGATGTTTCAGTGTCCAAACTCAGTTCTTGTCCTTAAAACATAAGGCTTTAATTCTTTTTGAGCAGGATGCCTCTGGTCTGATGAGACAAATATCATGTATGGAAAACCATTATACTAATTTCTGGATTTTACACATAATTTTTTAGCAGCATGAGGTGTTGGGAATCTACTTTTTTCAGTTGCCCTTGGCTGGGAATTGATTCATTTTCTTTACCCTTTTTATTCATAGTGTATTTTAACTGCTGCTTTCAACTTCATAGACCTATGAATTTTTTTCTAAACTCCATTTCCTAGCATCTAAATATTTATCTAGGAAATTTACTGAGTTGCAGAGACAGAAATTACCAGTCAGGAGCAGTAAAATTTTGCTAGAGATGAATCACAAACTGCTGTTCTACATTGCTGGACTGTGAAGAGTACATGGGAACATCTGATTATTTGCCACTTAATCTGCTGTAGTTAATCATGGGTTGGAAATAGTAACTGACCAAAAAAAAGTTCAGTTCTTTTAAAAAAAACAGATGAATAAAACTTGAATGGATGAGTGGCTTAAACCGAAACCTGAGGTTGTGATTTTGTTACTGGAAAACTCATTGGCTGTTGTCTGTATTCAAAGGGTAAAAAGGCTGCCTCTGTGCAGAAGTGTTCAGGCTTACTTAAAGTTTTGTGTTAATAGGAAGTTTTTAATGTTTTTTTTTAATGCATATTTGTCCTGGCAGCAAAATTGCTAGCAGTGGTACTATACTTGTTTCTGAAAACATGTTTGTTTTTTTTTTCTGACAGGCTGATATGCTCAGGTCGCTTGCTAGCACAAAACCAACAGTTAATGAACAGGACTTGGAGAAGTTAAAGAAGTTTACAGAAGACTTTGGTCAGGAAGGCTAAACCAAAGATATGTGTGAAGCATTAGAACCTTTTTTTTTTCTTTTTAAAATATTCTCATGTCTTTATTGATGGCACTTCAAATAAATGCCAATAAAATCACCCCTTTCTTACTTTGCAGAAGGAATAGAAGATACCTTGCAAAGACCCTTAAGCTTTTGTATTGTATTGTTTTCCTCAGATGTCTATTAAATGTCTTCTATTGAAACATAATACAAAAATGCAATTTTAGGGTGAGACAGCAAAGTGATGTGGTAATGTCTAATAAATACTAGAAAGCTTTAAATTACTAGTTCCATATTAGGTAGTATATTAGACCTGGATACCAGTGAGTTTAAGGTTTTGACCTTACCTCCCAGTAAGGTCAAAAACCTTTTTAAGGGGTGGAAGAGAACATATTTGTCAGGTGTTTTCAATATCAGTCAATCAGCATATGTATTAATTGCTCTCATTTCATTTAGGAAAATGCAACAAAATTTTCTAATCAAGCATACTGCAAGTGTGGGTTTGCTGTTAAAGTAAGAAAGAAGACACTGTGAGGATAAGACTACATGGGCCAGTACTTTGATTAAAAATTGATGGACCTGTTATTTGGCTTTTTTTCTGCGATGCTGTGTTAAAATTTTGCCTTAAACAGCAAGCTTTTGTTTTTAACTCTTTACTAGCTGGTACACACTGTCACTATGCAATTTAACACAAGTTTGTTAAATGCAAGTAACTCAGAAGGTGTTTTGCTGGCTCTTCTTGGGGGGTTGTTTGGATTTGTTGTATTTGTTGTTTTGGTTTTTAAAATCTGGATTCTCTTCCTGGTGAAGTTTTGACTGAAGTTAGAAAAAAGCATTAGTAGTGTCCTCTAAGATCCTACTTGTTGAGGCTGGCAAGGTATATGTAGTCTTTGGAGAATGTCTGGGAGGTATTTTGGGAAATAGCATACTTCACATGCAAGGAGATTAGGACAGATGTTTTAGCCACAGCCTTTCCAGTGATAAATTAACCCAGAACTCCACTGGTAACTGTAGCATATACGTTACATCAATTTACAATTCAGTGCTTAAAATGGGAGAGAAGGCTGGCAGTTTAGTATAGAAGTAGCACTTCCATTGCTCTTTTTCTGCAGAACTGCAAATGGAGATGTGCCTGAATGTAACTTAAAACACTACAGCATCAGCATTGAGTTTGTGCCTTGTAAGTTTGCACTGGCTGTAGATATGAAACACCATTAGAATATCTAGAATACTCTATCTTCCATTATCATTGTACAACTCTATCCTGCAAATGTTGTGTTTAATTTGCATTAAAAGAAATTTGCACATTTTAGGTGTGTATGTTCTATGTACATATGCACAAATATGATCATCTTTTGATGGGGTTTGGTTTCTTCTATGTACATATTTTGTGTACTTTATAAATCATAGGATGGGTGACATTTTCTGTACTTAAATGAAGTAAAATGTTGTAGTACAACATCAGCTATGTTATTTGAGTATTTCTTCAATGTTATGTTCAAGTTTTTACTGCTTTACTGTCTTCTTAGACTTTTGTTTCTGTGTTTAATAGCCAAACAAAATAGGTAAATATTCTTTGATCTGCAAGGTGCTGAGCTTTTTTTTACTAACATGATGAAGCATTTTTTCCAAAATCCTTCAGTCACACAGCTTTACCTTTGTCTTACATCAGAATGTGTAAATGTGAATCAGTGGGCTGCAAATCTTTCTGACATCTTTTGGGGGGATGGCAGGAGAGGGAGTGGGTGAGGGCAGGAATTCCAGTGTAGGTACAGGCAACTGTGGTTAGTAAACTTAATCCTTATTGCAACAAGATCTCGTTTGTAGTTTTCTCTTGTGAGCACTTTCAGAAGTGAGCCACATACTAGCGTGGCTGTCCGTCAGAGGTTTGAAGCCACTGTCTGAAGTATTTATCTCTTGACCTTTTGAAAAATGAGAGTCCTTACTGCAATCCTGCAATCTTAAAATTCTCAGGAACGTTTTGTTTTTTGGTTTATTTTTTCCTTTTTGTGGTAAGCTGATTTGTCTTATGGGCTTCCATATGCTTAACTGTGTAATCTTGTATCTTAAATGCAAAAGAAAAATATACTGTATGTTTTAAATTTACTTCTTGCTGCTTGCTCAGATGACATCTGTAACAGAACCTTTACTATTTGATGTTGAAAGTTGTTTTTAGAAATATATTCCAAATAAACTTTGCTGCTTAGAATTGCAGCTACAAGGGCAACTTTTTGGTTTGCTGTCTTTGTAAAATTATGATAAATTAATATATATGTCACCGAGCGTCTTAGCCAAGTTATCCATAGCAGATGACAGCCTAACGAGGGAGCATGCAAAATCACTTTTTAGTTTTCAGTGCTAATTGAAAGTACTCTAAATCAAAGAATTCATGAAAGGCTGTATTTGCTTTGAATAAGCAAAACCTCTGTAAATACTGGACAAATTAGTTGTGCATTTTTAATGAGGTCTGATCTTTGGCTGGTTAGCTTACAAATTTTTTTCATACCTTCTGGTGTTACTGCTTACTCTGACTGCAGTATGAAAAAATGTTATTTTCCTTCCTGTGTGTAAAATATTTTTTTCAATTAAATCACTTCTGTATGTGCTTATGTCCTTCACAGATGGTTTCTTCACAGTGACATTAAGTTTTGGATTTCCTACCATTTGTGGTCTGTCTCTAGATGTACATACTTACAGGGTTAGAATAGCTCAGTAAATCAACTTATATTTTTTCCTGCATTCCTTGACTGACGTCAAGGTCCAGAGTCATTTGATTTATGTGTTGCCTTTTTGTTCTTGTCTAGCATAACAAAAGCATACAAATCTTTTCAGTCTTCCATAAATCTCTTAAGTTTTTCATTTGGTTTGGTTTTTCAAGTCTGCTGGTCTTTGAATATACTCATATGCTTTTGTTTTAACTAGTGGAGCAGAACAAATGTAGCTGAGGGAGATACTCTGGAATTGGCTTTTTTCATGTTCCTGCCTGTCAGAATTTGCTCTTTTTGTCAACTGAAGCAAAGAGGCTACTGAATGTTCTCTGGTCAGGTGTTTTGATCTACTTTTGGTGTTTATTTAGTGTTCTTAATAAGAATATTCCACATTTTTTTGTTGTTCTTCAGAGGATTATCTTGACAGGAAGCTATTTAATAGTTCTGAATATGTTGAAATATGCAGGAACATCTTCATTTTGCTGTTTACTCTTTCCTTCCTCCAGAATGACAAGCTTGTTTCAAGATTGGCTTCCATACATGTTTTTGGTCTTAACCAGATTCACCCTAGTAATCATGGTTGACTTAAAGCCATTCCTGTCACTTACGTAAACTATTGCAAGAACTCAGTGGACTGTTTGTTTCATACTGTGCTGCTATCCCAGCAGATAATTAATTCTTATCAAAACATTATTTCTTTTATTCTTGAGCAGTCAGCTTTTTTTGTAGCTCTTGTGGCGTAGCTTCAGTGCTTACCCCTTCAATTTTTCTTCAGCTTTTTATTAACATACTAATCTAGGGATTTTATTCCACAGATCTTCTGTCATCATAATTAGCTGCATAAAAACTTTTAATTGGTCATTCATACTCTATCCTGGCATTTGTGTAGTGACAGCCCAGGTATTAGATAAGATTGTCCTGTTTTTATCTTTTGGTCCCTGTGACCTAATTAGAATTCTTCCTCTCCCTCCCTACTTTTACATGCACACACACACCCTTCTGATGAGAGCTTTTCGATTAGGTCGCTGGTTTGTGACATTTTCTGTTTACTTGCCTTTGCAGCCTTCTTACCTGAGAGGCTCCAACTTGATGAATAAACAAAGATAATTCTTTCCTTTGTCATATCCTGAGTTCAGGGACATTGGATTTCCATCCATCCGTGCCACCTGTGCATGGTACCTGCCACATGCACAATCTGCTAGTCTTTTGCAGAAATACTTGACATTTTTGGGCTCATTCAGCTGAACTTCTCAACTATTAGTCATGGAAACACAACAGAATGTCCTATCTGCATCATAGCAGGAGCTAGGTTCCCTTCTAAACAGGCTTTGGTTGTGTTTTGAGACATCTCCAGGAAATAAGTCACTGACACCTGACACAGGACTGATGTTGATAATGCAGCCAGAGTTTTCTTTCCTGCTTGGTGACCTATTATCAGGCACTGTAACATGAATTGGCAGGACTTGCTTTTGCTTGCCTTTGCTCCTCCTCTTCTGCCTCAACTCATTTAAATCCAAGCTATTCAAGGCAGGGACTTTGCTTTCAAACATGCTCAGTGTCACATGCATTCTGTCAACTATAAACAGTAATTTCCTCTGACTCACTCTGTTGTTGGCCTGATGACCGTCCACAGGTAATTTGTTACAAAAATCTCAGCTGGAGTAGTTGCCTTCTGCTGCTTCTCTGTCCATGTCTCAGCAGTAGCAAGTCAGCTAGTCAAGGGGCTGGGATAATGGCTATAAATATCACTATCTCCTTCAGGAAATACAGCAGTAAATGGGGACTGTTATTTGCAGCTGTCACTTAGGTTCTGGCAGAGCCAGGTGAATTGTTTGCCCAGTAGAAAGTTAGGAAAATATTAAAACCAAATGAATGCAAATTATCATTTCTTCTTCCTTTCCTCATTGAAGGCTAGAGCATGGGCTCTAGCAGGGAGGCTCTGACCTATCAAGACTTGCTTTATGCAAGATTTTAGAAAATCTGGAAAAATAAGCTGATTACTGTTTTCAAATGTCCCATTTAAGTTGCCAGTTGAAATGCTCATGCTCTTGCCTGACTGAGCATGAGCTCACTTGAAGTTTTAATGATGTTTTAATTAATTAATCACAGCTATTATTTGTTCCACAGACAACTGAACAGCAAAGAAATTATTACTGTTTTAATCTTTATGCCTGCTCTCGTTTTGCTGTGGACTGGTATGTTTGTGTCCTGCCTTGCCCTGTCACTATAGTTTTTAAATGTTTTCTTTTTTGTTGTTGTTGTTGTTCTCACCTGCCCAAAAAGCTCAAGCCCACAATGCACGCGTCCCCTTTCAGTGTGGGAGCAAACAGGGCACTATGCCTGCCTGACAGCAAAGCTGGTTTAGCTGCAGCATAGCCAAAGCTTCCACAGGAGCCACAGGACCTGCTGACAGAGCCTAAACCTTTCTGTCCACCCTACGTCTTCACTGCCCCTTCACCAGCTTCAAGACAGAAGGGGTGCCCCTCTAAAGACACTGCCATGGCTCAAACTCACACAGAGGGCACACATGCACACCTGTATGTAGTAACACTGGTGACAAACACCTCATAAACACGCAGAGTCCTGTGTGACCACCCACCCAATGCACACCAGGGAGGTGCTGCAAAGTTACTTCCATCCAGCACCTGGAGCACTGTGAGGTTCCTGCCCATTCCAGGTTTATATGGGCTCAGTCTAGCTGGGAACAAATGTGCTGGAGCATTTATGGGGTTTCTGTGGGGCAGTGGGACACAGTGGTGTTGTTTGTCCTGGGCAGCCTGAGGCTCTACATGGGGTAAATGAATCCACAGAAACACGTGTAGGGTTTGTGCTTCAGATCCCCTGGAGCTGGCACAGGCTGGAAGTTGACTGGTGAACAAGGGCAGCGATGCTGACACTCAGGGCTCCTATGGGGTTTTGTCCTAGTTGTCAGCTGTGTAAAATGGTTTTCACAAGCTTTGAGGCTATTTGGCTTATTCTCTAGGGCCTTCTTTTGTGTAAAGTGTGCTCGCTTCACTGCAGTATATACTGGAAATGCACGATGCTTCTTACAGGAAGAAAAAGGTTTTGATGAGAATTTTCCTTTGATGTCAATGTTAATTGGCAATTTTTGCCTGCCTCTTTCCTGTTGCTTTTGACTAATTTTCTGGGGTTTTTGCTTTTTTTTTTAAATTTCGGTTTCTTTCTTTTTTTGTCTGACTTACCCTCTGTCCTTCACACCATTTTTTTTCCTTTCTCAAAAGAAGATAAAGCACTGATTTCTTTTTAAATCCTATTTCAAAGCTCTTTATGTTCCAGTATTTCTCCAGTGTTTATAGCAAAGCAAGTTTATATCCAACAAAGCAAAGCTGACAGAGTGTCTCTGATTTCTGTTTTTCCCTTCAAAGCGACAGGCCCATCTGTACGTGCTGTCCTTTCCCAGGCTGACAGCAGGAAGGCAATGGGCTGTGCTGTTGTTAGACGATGGAGACGGACTTGGAGGAGCACAAGCAACTCTAATGTACTTGGTAGCAGTGCAAGGGGGAGGAATGGTTTAATTGCTTGTGTTCAGCAACCTGTTTTGTACCTGTTTCTTGGGTCAGAGGGAGGAAACGGGGCTATGTACAAGACATCTTCTAAATTTCCATTGTGTAGCAGCAGCTTCTCTGCAGTGCGTGCCAAAGATAAATTAGCAGGGACTGATGGCAAGGGCAGAGGTTGTGTAATTTCTTTCAAGAAATAAACATCAGCCTCTTGCCAGTGCTGTCAATATCCTGTGTATTACCTGGAACTGGAAACAGACTTAATTCATGTTAAAAGATTGAGCAAACAAAGTTGTCTGAATTACTTTGACAGAGAACCTGGCATGAACCTGGAGGAGGTCATTTCAGTTCTTCCGGTATTTTTAAGAGTGCAGCTATAAAGCAAAGAGCGATGGGAGAGTACAATGCTGTCCCACGCAGCAACGTGGGGTAGGGCAAGCAGCTCTAGAAACAAGAGTTGTCAGTGAGAGGCACCAAGAAGTCCTGGGGAGCAATGTAGTGGTTTGCAAGCATAGCAACTACCTAAGATCACCTACAAAAGGTAAGTTCTTGAGAAAACCAGAGGCCTACCAAGACTACAAATCATTAATTCGGCCTTTTGTAACAAGATCGAGTCATATCAACATGAGCGTAATAGACATGGCTTAGCTGGGGTGGTATAACTGGTAGCTTAGTTTTGAAGCAGAGAAGACTCACAAACGTGTAGGACCTGTCAATCTTTAAAGATTACGTGGAGGTGTTTCCAAAAGCACAATACAAAGCAGAAAATTATTCCTATTTTTGAAAAACACATTAGCAGCTTGGGTGGAGCAACTTAATCACCAAGTTGCTGAGTAGATATAGGCCAGAAGTTGCTGCAAGTTTAACTATAAAAACGTTCCCTATCTGGCTAAAAAGTGAAAGCATTCATGAAAATACATATCCAGGAAGGTAATGATGACAGTAATAGGTAAAGACTGTGTCTGAGGGAATGTAAAACATGATACGAACATTGAGCAAGCAATGCAGTGGCTTCAATGGTAATTCCTAAGAGACACAGTTGAAAACAGCCAGAAAAGGCTCCCTCCTTTAGCTGTCTGCCTAGAGTTTCTACCTGAAAACCTAGAAAAGTATAGTGACCAAGGAACTCATTTCCTCATGGGTGAAATTCTGTATTAAAGCTCTCTCTGTCACAGTATCATAATAGGAGCTTAGAAACCATAACAGCAGCAGCTGTGGATTTTCTAGACAAGTAGGGGACAAGGAAGGTGAAGCCATGGCAATCCTCACATTACTCTTATCTGAGTTTGTTAAACAAAGGGGGAGGCGGGCTCTCAAGCTATGAACCTCTTCCCTTTCTCTCGTTATCCAGTTTTCAGCAGGAGGTGCGTGTCACCCCACGGTAAGCACAGCACTGGCATCTTCTCCTCTTCCACCCCCCTGAAGCACAGATTCCCAGGCAATGCATATTTTTGACCCCTCTGGTTGGCAGATCCTTGGTTTATGCACTCAGCCATTCAGCTCTTCCTTAGGACACTGGGGAAAGGGGCCAGCTGCAACTAGCTGGAGAGCTGTGAGGCAGGATAGGAGTTGCAACTGATTTTGCTGGAAAAGGAGGAAAGGCTGTATGGCAGTGCTGACAAGTGGAAAGCTGCAGGGGAAGGTGTGGAAAGCCAGAGCAACTCCAGAAAAGGCTGACACATGTCACATCTTGAAACACTGTTGATTGTAAGAATGGCTCTACATTCGATTTTATGATGAAGACCTTCAGAACACAAGCTATAAGCTTTCTCCAGTAAAGACTACAGCATGTCTGCCTATTAGAAAAAGGACTGCCTTTCATGAGGAATAAAAGAACCCACTTAGCCAGCACTCAAGGTATAATAAGTAGTGGAGAAAATCATACTACACCTGAAAGGAAGGTGATTTTGGTAGACCTGCATTTTCAAACTCCCTAGTGTATCACTTCTAATTCTATAGTGCATTTTCCTATAGACCTTCAATGGTTGTGGCCCAGTAGAGTGTTCCCAGGGGATAAGTGCAATAAGGTAGGAGGGGCAGTGAGGCACTGGGGGTATTGTTACAGTGTCAGGTGAACACACACTTGGTGTCTCTGGAGCTTCATCTAGTCAATCAACTGATGTTACCTGTAATATCAGCTGTGCTATCTTGTAACATGAACTTGCATTGTAATCATCTGCTTAAATATAATTTTTGAGGTGATAAGACCAGTTGAGAGTGAGTGCTCATGTCAAGAGACAAAGTGGATGTCCCTGTGTGAAAGGTCTGCATTCACTTCTTGCAGATACTTAAGTATGAACCTTTCAGTGCAGGGACCAGCCACAGCCTCTTCCCTCCTGTGCCTATGCCTGCCTGCTTTCAGCAGTACTTTTCCATGCCACCTGAGGAGAAGGTAGGCTGCTCAGCCTTCTCTTCCAACCTACAATCCACAGCATCCCTAGGAATATTTAGCAAGCCAAAGGAGTCTCATGTCCAAGTGCGAACTGCAAATTGTTCCCGTGTGAGGTCTGGTATAAGTAGGTATACCACACAAAAAGAAACACATAATAAATGAAGTTCAAGATCATCTTGGTCCCAAGTTTAATTTATGTCTTTTCAAATAAGAGAGTAAAGATTTGCTTTTACTACTGGGTTTCATTAATTTTATTTCAATAGATCTAGTGCTCAACATGCAAAATAGCAGTACAGTTACTTCTTCAGCATAAAATAAAAATTATAACATATAATGCTTCATCATTTACAAGTAGTTAATTCTGAATATTGTTTTCCTTTTTTTTTCTTTTCCCTTTCTAACACCTATGCCAAACATGTTAAGCAGTTAAATAAGTTTTGAAATACAGTGTGAAGACAAAATTCTGATTCAAACAGTGCTTTGAGCACTTTTGTTTCCAGAGCATTCCTCCCAAAGCAGCTGCAGCAGCCCTGGGGAAGCAGGCTGGTGCCTGGGCTATATATGTACATGTCACCTGCTTTTGCAGCACACGATCAGGCACCAACACCTCCTCTGCTCCCAGCAGGCAGCCCCTCTTCAGCCTGAGCCCCCGGCTGCCTACAAGCACCACCTGCTTGTGTGCACACAACCCTGGGGGGTGATTCTGCAGCAGCCCCTGGGCCATCAGCCCTGCCCATGTTCATTGTGGCAAGGGCTGGTGGCTGTGAGAGCACTGGGACCCGGCCCTGCTGTAAGCAAGCACCTCCTGGAGATACACAGAGTGCAGCGGCACAGGAAATTTCCTTCCAGGGAGACCCACAGGATTAGGCTGGCGTTTTTCCAGCAGAGAGGGTACCTGGACAGGGTGCTATGGCCTGAGCACTGCTCTGGGAGCTGTGTGGCCCTGCAAGACAAAGACAATTCTGTCATCCCTGCCAGCACGACCACCAGCACACGAGTTGTTGTAAGCTACAGCAGGGCCAGATTTTTGTTCAGAAAAGCACAACCAAGCAGACAGCTGGGTGTGATACACATTTCAGTCACCCTACATTTGTCACCACCATATACTGACCATCATTTCATTCCCCTTTCCCAAGTATCCTCTATAGACAATGGACAGGGACAGACAGTATGTTAGATCCTTTTCTGATGGAGTACAGCAGCTCTTGAGTTCCTATTAACTATTCTTCCAAGAGATAAGGGATCATGAAAGCTGGTTGACAGGAACCACCTATTTGCACTGCCATTATTCTAAAACCTTGAGTTTCCCAGGAATCCCAGAATTACTAACATGGCTCTTATCTCATGTAACCATTAATGCTAATTTCTTCAGAGGGCTGTTAGATGCCACATCTATGCTTGCTACAAGAAAAAAGGAAAAGAAAAGGGTTGGGGAAGGCTAGAAAAGAAAGCAAGCTATTTTGGAAACAGAAAAGAAAAAAGTTATTTTGCTTGGGCATGGAAATTACTCTCTCACTGCTATTTCTTTTTCTAAATGCAGTAGGAGAGTTTCAGTGGAAATAATATGAAGGTGTCTCCAGCTTTATCACAGTGTAGCCTATGGGATCCTGGTCTTCCTCTGCCCTTCCCAATAGGCAGAAAACACAACCAGAAGATTCAGTAGATGATTAGTCAGGCACAGATTAGAAGTGATTCTAGAGGCTGGAGGCTGCAACCATGCTACCTGCTCTTCCAAAACTTCATCCCTTCTCCCAAAGGCCTCTGGAAGCGTGACGTTTCTTTTACACGTTGATGTGTTTTGGGAACATGTATCTTTTAAGATCAAAATGACATTTCTAATATCAGTCATTTGTCCAGCAGTATTACCAATTCAAAAACTTGCTTCCATGTTTAAATGAGAACTTTGATTCTACAGTTGCCACACTTTGGTTCATAATGAATATCTCAACCCACAAAATTGTCACTGCAAAACTCTGTTGAAAGATTTAAATTAACAAATCTGAGGAAGCAGAAAACCACAGCTGCAACAGCTTTTATACTTTGCTTTCATCTACTTGTATTGTATTCCCTGTCCTTCTCTAAACACATCACAGTTGTATTGAAGCTTCTTCTGCAGATTAATTAGCAAAGTAATGGGTATGTTTTAGCCATTCTTTCTCCCTCCCCATCCTCAGGGTATATACAGACATTGGCTGGCTCACTCTTGAAAATTATACACTTTGTGATGTTATTTATGAAGGTCAGATTAATTAAGTATTGCTTTATATATAACTGCAGTTTGGAGTGGTGTTATGATGTTTATGTTAGCATTCAATTTCCAGCTCCACAGTCATTGAGAAAACAGTTCTATTGTAAACAATTCCCTTGTGCCAGGAATGCATTTCCTCCGTGGATGAGGTCATGTGAGATGAATACAAACCAGGTAACCTGGGCAGGCCAGACTTCAGTTTCCATTGGCATTATTTAAAAGAATCAAAAAGGTTTGCTGGGGAATTCATTGGTAACTTGTATGGAGTTCATAAGGTCTTCCCCTTTGATTGCCTTTCTCACACAGAAGTCAACGTCACTTTACAACGTCACTTTTTTTGCTCTTTGCAGAGAGCAAAACAAGAGCAAACATTATCACAGCTGCACTGTCAAACACAAGGTTGCTAAAATGGCCTCTTAGCCAGAAGAAAAAAGCAGTATGTTTTTTTCCAAGAAATGTACTACAAGAGAACTTCCCCGTTAGCAATCTGTGAACATTTAACTGTGACTAAACAGGGCACTATCACAAGTTCAAGGATTCTAAAGGTCCCCTACCAATGTTTAACCTTCATTTTACTGGGAGCTTAGTGCGGATGATTTTTTGCACTCATGTCCTCACCTCACCTTGATCTTGAGAATTATATGGTGAAAGACATTTACTTCTGTCTGCTTTGCTCTATCTCTATACTGCTGACATTTGAGCTTCGAAAGCCTCAACGTCTCTTGTGGCAGAAGTCTAGAAACAGTCTATAGTTATTACCTGATCAATCTCCTCTTTTGTGTCAATTTGATGTTGTTGGAAAGACAGCACATATAGACTGTCCCATATGTAAAAGAGGAAATGAGCATATTTGGTTGCTGCTTTTTCCTGTCCACATCCTATTTTGACTTCTGCAAACAACATAATTGACATACTTTTCTTAGATGGATCACTAATCAACTTCCATGGATGTCGCCCTAGCAGCTAGCAATTTTTTATTATGCACAGTATCTTCCTCTAACTTCCTTGTGCCTCCCTCTCTGAAGCACTGGATTCAAAATGCCACCAAAGTCATATTCCAGATCAATCCCATTTCAAGACTAATCCTTAGTTTTCTCATCCTTTTACTGCATCAAATTCAGGTCCTTTGTTCTCACCCTAAAAACTGCATAATCCCTGCCCACAACTCTGTTTCCATTTCCACCTACTCACTACTTCTAATCTCCTCCTCTACAATATTACTTTCAACACCCTTCTGCACACCCTCTTGCCTAAGGGATTTTAGTTTTTCCTTTGTTTTATTTTTGTTTTGGGATTTTTTTTGGGCGGGGGGAATTATTTTGTACAGGCTAATGACTGCATATTAATTAACTAGTGAGAAAAAGTAATCTGAGTGAGTTTTTAAGTTACAAATAATTGTAACTTAAATGAAAATATCCTAAATAAATATCTAAATGTCTAAGTCAAATATACGGAATTATTTTATTCAAACTGCTCTGGGTTTTTTGTTTTGTTTGTTTGAATATTTGTTCCAATATTCTGCCTTAAAGCTGAAAACTGCTTTTATCTTCTTTTAATGTGAATAACATGAAAAACCTGTAGTTTCACTCAGCAGGGCACACCATGCTGAAAAAAACTTGGATTTAGAAGAAGAGAGCTGCATAAGCTTCAACTGCAGCCAGCAGAACCCAGTGGAGCTCAACCACTGTGCAAACCAAGTCCCACAGAACCTGCATCTGTTTTTACTGGGGTGATGATGTAAAACAGGCTTTAAAACACGCCGTGATAAAGTCTGTCAATTATCTTGCATAAAGGGTTTATGCTTCCTACCTCACTGACACACGATATTTCCCATACAAGGGAGAGAGCTCTCTGCTCACATCCCATTCCGAGTGCATGTTGCAGGAATGTTCCGACACATCTCCACAATTTTCGTCATGTCAATTGGTAACCTCAGGCAATGTATTAACAAGTTGGTGTACAAACAAGTGCTTCATACTCCATGCGAGAAGTCTGTGTAAAGTCCTCGGAGCAACCTCCCAGTATCTGACGGGAACCCACAGGGAAGACAGAGAGGGATTTTTTGTCAAGAACTGTAGCGATAGGACAAAGGGGAATGGGTACAAACTGAAAGAAGGGAAATTTAGGCTGGATATACAGAACCGCGTTACTGTGGGGGTGATGAGGCACTGGAACAGGTTGCCCAGAGAAGCTGTGGAATTAATGCTACCCATGACTGGCAGCATTCAGGCTGGACGGGGCTTTAAGCAACCTGGTCTAGCGGAAGGTGTTCCTGCCCACGGCAGGAGGCTGTATCGAGACGATCTTTAAGGTCCCCCGGAACCCAAACCATTCTACCATTTGATGATTAACCAACGTCAAGGGCTTTTTCCCCTTTCCGTCCCGAGGCCAGCAGTTCCCTCCTCACGGGCAGGGCATTCAGGGAGAGCTCCGACCCCACCCCTCCCCGGCGAGCCGGCGCGCACCGCCCATCTCGGGG
>VXBC01005393.1:184168-201878 GCA_013399945.1 Ploceus nigricollis
CAGCGGGCGGGCGCTGCCGCTCGGCCTCGGCGCCGGAGGAGGCGGCGGGATGGCTCCCGAGCCGCCCGCCCTGTGCCGGGAAAGGGAAGGAGGAGGGAAGGAAGCCGCTTTCTCCGAGGTGGGGGCGCAGGCTGGGGGCAATGCCCCGCTGGCAGCCGGGGGTATGGCTGCGGGAATCCCGCTGCAGGAGCGGGGAGAGCGGGGAAGGCTCTCAGCGGGGAAGGGATGTTTGGGGGCGCCCGGAGCGGGGCTGGCAGCCGGGCAGCGCCAGCCTTGGGGGTGCCCGCGGGTCCGAGAGGAATCGTGGAAAGCTGGCGGTGGCACCCCGAGCTACCAAAATACCGGGAGCCACAAGTCCCGGGTGATAAGGAAATGACCTGTCCCGATGGCTCTGACAACCGCTGCGTGTCCCGGTTGGCTTAAGGCGATGGTCTGAGTCACCATCTTCCAATCTCAGCGCTGGCTTTTTGAGACATTCCTTTTGTACTCTCCAAGCCACCGGTCATCTCGAGTTTTCTTTTCTGTTAGCGTCTCCCAGGGTAGTGACGTGGTGTGTGTACACGCGCATAAACCAAAGGCCAAATCTATGATCTTCTTGGTCTAAAAAACCAAGTCAGGTATGAGGAAATGGAAAAAACAATACAAAGGAAGTGGTCAGATGACACTTGGGTGCCCTTTCATCTTTAAGCACATAGATATGGATGTCTGAGCAATATTTTGACAAGATGGTAGAAGGAAGTCTTTGGAGGAGCATACTGTTGAAAGAGTCCATGAGTAGTACATCACTGGAAGTTTTATGAGTGTGTGGCTTGGGAAGAGGGGGACAGAAGAAAGGGGAATGCTAGCCAGGTGCTTTCAGAGGCATCACAAAATAGTGAATTTGGGCACATGACAGCAAATGCGTTAAGCAGTTCAAAAGATTCAGGGTCCTAGAATTAGCTTTCTTAGTTTATCTCCAGATCTCCAGGGTATGTTTTTTGCAGAGACGCTGCAGTTTACTGTTTGTTTAAATTTACTGTGAGTAGTTTTGGTTTGGTTTTTTCATTATTATTTTTTGGAGTTCCTCTTTGGAGGATGGAGCTGTCCCCAAAATGATTAAGATGTTTCCAAGTTGCAACAGTGCTCCCCAGTTGCTTTATGCAGTAGGTGTTAACTTGGGTGCTGTAGCTGGCTTTACAGCATCATATTCTGCATGAGGTGTGTTCAAGGTTGCATTAAGGTTCTTGGGTTATGGCTATTTTCCTGCAGGAGTAATGATTATTGAGGCAAAGGTGAAGGAGACTTATACACTTTCTGTGACTTTTGTGAAGAAATAGAATAGCAAACATAAAAAGTGAAATGGATTTTGGTTGGTTGGTTTTAGTTTATATATGCAGTGATTACATGGAGTTTTGTTCATTCTGTATAATGATTAAACTCTTTAAAAGCTACTGTGCTGGCTCTTCCAATCAGAAGGGTTCATTTAAACAAATTCACATTGAAAATGCTGAGACTGTTTTTGTTGGAGAAGCCTCCCTGTAACTGTTGCTGCTAATTAGCAGTTTAAGCTCAAATTGGTAATGGTAGAAGTCTGAAAAACAGTATTCCTATGAGTCCTGTAAAATTAGAAGTTCAACTGGAAAACTAACTAGATGAATATATTGATGAAGAAAAAGGCTGTAAGATATATCCACCTTGATGATACAAATACAAATCTGCAGGCAAACAGTTTTATTGATGTCACCACTTGTACAACTGCTTGTTTTATTTTGACTTCAGTTATGCTCCTAAAGTGCTTATTCAAACTAATGAAATATGGAACAGTTGGTTTGAAGGTCACTAGTTCTTAGATGTGTAGATGCTGTTAGTAGTGCTGGACACTTGTACTTGTTGATTTCAGATTCCCTAATGTCATGCATAAGGAAAAGTATTGGATGATGGTAATGTAAATCAGAGATACTATTCAAGAAGACTACCCATGTTGTGTGTGTAAAGTGAATTCTTTAATCATATGCTGGGAGTGAACATTCTCTGCTACTGAAATGACTGAGAGACTTCATGAAAATATTTAAGGACTGTAACATTATGTAAAGGGCTTCTTTGAAGTCTTCTCACAGAAAAAGATCAAAATCTGTTTTAAGTATCTGGCCTCAGTTAAACCCAATATTGAAATAAATAAAAGAATAATGACCTGCAAATTGTGTATATAGCTGGTTGAGACCTTTCAAGAGGACAAGTGGTTGTCACTGCACGCGATAATTTTTCAAAATATACCTGAATAAATTGCTTTACTGAAGCAGGAAAAGTCAGTCTTCCCTAGAAACATTTCTTTCTAGGGGTCTGTTGAAAGTATAATGAAATGTGTTACATTTCTGAAGGAAGGTCATTGGGCAATTTCAGAGGCTGTTACATACCAGTTATTGAATTTTCAACTTAAGTCAGCATTCTTTTCACTTTAAATCCTTCAGAAAAAATATTTCTCTTTACTTCTAGCAGTTATGGTTAGGAGATGTCTGAGTTATGGCTAAATAACTTACTCTAGCTGTCATTTGGGATAGGAATTTGAAGCAGAAAACTTGAGGTTTTTTTTTCTTTTTCCTCTCGCACAGTCATTTGCGCATTTGCGTGATGGAAGCCCTTGCTGTGTTAGGCGAGACATGGTTTCTGGTGAAGTCATAGAATTATAAGAGTCCCTTTTTCTTAGAAAAGAGTGCTATTCAGAGTGAGAGTCTAGAGAACTCCAAATTACTCATTGTCTAATCTTGTGGGTTCCTCACCCCCCCTTCCCCCCGCCCTGTCCTTATCTCCTATGTATTTTCTTTACCCCAGCTAGCACCATTAAATGGTAAGGACCTTCTCTGCTCTTAAATTGGCTCAGGCATTACGTTTAGCTTATTTTAAACAAAATGCTTTTTAGATGCTTAATACTTTTTTACTTCTTGCATGACTAGGAAAACATTCTCAAAGAAAGGGTGTAAAAGTTATTTTTGTGCTGTAGAGATGCAGCTTCATGTGCTGAACTTCTTTGTGCTTTGTGATTCAGAAGGTAGTTTAATACATTTCTTATTTTGCCATTGGCTTTATTGCTCTCCTTTGGTCTCAGGCTACAAACTAGTACATGTTTCTGTGAGAATAAGCTAGTATTTTGGTAACTGGCTGTGACAGTACACAGGAATATGAAAATAGGCTAAGGCAGTCACCACTGCTGCATTTGCATTGAGCTCACTTGGACCACATTTAATTGCCCTTTGTCAGGGATGTTACACCTGCTCTCTATGCATGTTCTCTCTTAAGTTTCTCTACAAAAGTTCTTGAGTGATGTTTAGAAACTCCTTGCTGAAATATGAACGTTGATCTCCTCCCCTTGTTTCAGCCTTAATCTTTCTAAAACCAAGTTGAATTTCTGAGAAGAACCCAAACCCCTGACGTCTCAGTGTTATGAATGCAGTTATCAAAGTTCGGATTAGCAATGGCAGGAAATGGAAAGACGTTACCTGCTTGGGACTGTCTCCCATTCAGTTTGACAAGGGCCCTTTTTCACGTGGATGTAGTTCAGGATGATCATGCCGAACCCTCCTGCACGTGGGTCATCTCTAGTCCAGTAATTTCCCCACTTGTGTGCAGAACCCGGCCTGGTAACTGTGGTCAGCTTTAAGGGAGGCCCATCTTGGTGTCTCAGCACCGTCGTTCCTGTGTTGGAAGTGATAAGATCTGTGGTTTGGATACGTCCGAGTGGTTCAACAAGAGGTCATTTTGAGTCTAGTCAGGCGTGCTAACCACTTGGAGCAGATTAAAGGCACGTTCCGTTTCAGTAGAACCTTCTATCAGTCTAAAAGCATGAAGCCAGCTTGCATCCAGTTCTGAGTGAAAGTTATTAAGTTCTATTGGAAATGCCATATCAAGTCTTGATCATTCCTGATGACAGTTCAGTTAATTTGGATTTGGACTGTCTCATCAAATGAAATGAATTTCCAGTATCTCAAATTTGAAGATCTACTAGATCAATTCTCTGTACCTCATGCCACTGTTTCCACTTATAAGGGGGAAATAAATCCTGTGACTCTTAAAAATTGAACTCTGTTATCAAGGATCGTAGCTCAACAAGTTGAATCCAGGCACCTTTTGGCATACCTAGTTTGGTACCTGTTCTTTTTAAGCATAGAAACAGCTCAGTAACACTGCTCCAGTGCTGCATTCTGAACATCTGAATTAATGCTAAGTTTTAATTGTGCCTTCTTGTCAAAATACTAATCTGTGATTTGAGTTGCAGTGGTCAGATTTTTATTTTTGGTAACTCCTCTGAGGCTGAGTTACAGTAAAATTTAAAAATGGCATTGGTAGCAATTCAAATGTCCAGAATTAATGAAATGCAGTAGCAGTGTAGAACCATTGGCCACAAGGGTAAGTAATTGTAATAATGTTGTCTTTAACAGAGTAGGTGTGTGCTCTTCTGTTAATTCTGAGCGTGTGTTAGGAACTTACATACCTAACAGACCTCAAAGATTTGCTTAGGGTAACTCCATTATAGCACAAAGCAAACTATTCACTGGTGTTGGGGATTTTTTTTTTCTTGCTATTACAGTAGCACTCATGGTGAATGCTCCTTAAAGATGTATTAGTAACAACCTCCCACGTGCTTGTAGCAGCCTCCCACCTAAATGCCAAAGTTCCCAGCTAATTGATATTGCACTTTATCATCAACCAATCTGATATGAGCTCTATCCAGTGTTCTTGGGTGTGACTGTAAATAAAAACTTCCTTTTTCTGTTCCTTGCATGACTTCAGACACTGTCTTTCTGAAGTCTTTCTGAAGTGCTGTTTGACAAGCTGGAGGCTTGGTGCCAGTACCTTCACCTGCAGAGAATTCCTCAAGCACTGGTGTAGTTGACCCATTCCTGATAGTTGCCAGTTTGTGCTGATAGTAATCAGCTGTCTTACCAAAAATTGGAATTGGAGCAGTCTTCAATGCCCATTGATTAGTGCTGGTGTACCTGCTGCTGATCTGTAGAAGCATCTCACACATACTGTGGATCTGAGGGCTGCCTGAACGTATCAAACTATTTTAACCTTTTCAGATATGCATTGAAATATTGCAATATATTTTAAGAATTTCAGTGTATTTGTTCCTTATTTCCATAATGAATCATTAAATTAATTCTGTGGTTCTGCTGAAGTCACAAATCAATAATTGACACTGGCACTCTTATGGACTTATTTACTCTGAAAGCCGTTGTTGTTGGTTCATAATACTACAGACAGGGTTTTGCATTTCCAGAACAGGACACAGATCTTGGAGTTATCCTCAAAAGTTTGGGTAGTGTGAAGCTGATCTTGCAGAGTCAGTTAGAAGTTAATCTGAAGCAGTTCTCTCTAATAACAGAGGAAGCCTAAGGTGCCGAAATTAGTCTTTGTGAGTGCTGTGCCCATTCTTGGCCCATTTACGGCTCAAGATGAACCAGTCAGAAACTGTGGATTGTGTCATAAATCTTTGCTGGGATTATTTTATTTGCACTAAGCTGTTTTTGAAGGCTAATGGTAAAACACTGAAATGAAAGAAGAGTTTAGTGACTCATGGGAATGTACTTCTGACTCTTCTGACTTTACTGCCTCTGGGAGTGGAAAGAATTTTGAGGATAATGCATCTCTGAAAACAAAACTGAGACATTGCCTAATGAGGAGACAACACAAGGCTTTTGATAGGATGTGTAGTTAGAGATTGGGATCTTTGCTGGTACACTAATTAGCTCAATTCCTCCATTTTCTTAAAATGGAGGAGGTAACCTTTCACTAGAGTCTTTGGAAAGGTTTTGATAAAGAGCAAAAGGTGATGATTTCCAAAGAAATCTGAATTTCATCTTCTTCCAATTCTTCTGAACTCATTTCATCAATGTGTTTTTCTTTAAAATAACTGCTTCTAGCTATTTTGTTCCAATATTTTCTCAATATGAGTTTTAATATGCTGTTTAAGGAAAAATCAAATAACTTGAGTATATAAGGGAGATAGCAGTGTCCTAGAACCAAAGATACACGCAGACTGAGGCTGATCCAAGTCACCTAAAGATGTCAGGCAGACATTTTTATTTTAGTCAAAAAGAGAGATCAGAATTGTCACCTACATTTTGTTCCACAGGCAGTTCATAAGTAGGTTTATTGAGGGTAGTGAGAGAGGTGGTAAGGTGACCTTCACCTGTATGTTGGTATGATTTGTCAGGGTACATTCCTGCAGCATATGATTCAGGACTGTAGCCATCAACCTGTATTTGTCTAATATTAGCTAAATAGTAACTTCCTGTTTGCATATAAGGCTATCCAGGTGTTACAGCTTGGAGGAAGGAGAAACGGTTATGGAAATTTAGGTGCTGGCATCCCCACTAAACTGAAATAGCAGGATGGAATGGGGGCAATTCAAGGTTCTGACTGAGGGACTGAAAAATACACTACAAAGGGCCAGTTGTTGAATTATGGGATTTTTTCTTTTAATAAGAAAGAAGGTGTTTTCTGTTTATGTTTACATGATGACATCTTCAGAAAACAATCTTCAATAGCTGATTTTACAAGTAATTTCTACTGTGGCCACTATCATGGCATTCATAGTGATTTCAAACTTTTAACAATATGCTTTTAGAAATAGCCTATGGAACATATGAGCACCCACGTGGGAGTGGTCTAAGTGTGCCTGACAACAGAAATGACCAAAAATTACCCCTGAGGTAAAACTGGTTTTAGGGTAGAAACAAAGGCTCATTGATCTATTCAGATCTTGTGTTTCATTCATACTCCATAAGTAAGCTAGCTTTAGTGCATCTCCTGTATTTGTATCTCATCGAGTGATATTTTAACCTCAGTATGTTTTTAGAATTTTCATGTGATTTGACTCATACATATGTGAGAAGGGATGAGAATAGTGGACTAACACTGATATTTTCAAACAACTTTTAGGTAACTGGAGGCTCCAGTGGAATTGGAAAATGTATTGCTATTGAATGCTATAAGCAAGGTGCTTTCATAACACTGATTGCAAGGGATGAGGTAAGTGTACATGTAATTTTAATGGCTAAACTGTTCACAAAATCTGTATAGGTGGGGAATAATTTTGGAATTGATGATTATTCATACTTCTTCAGTGTATATTTTAAGGGGACCCTAAGCATTCCAAATTAATGCATTTGAACAGCAGAGGTGGCTGCCTTTTTAAGAAGCATAGCCCAACATGGAATTTGTGATTAGCTTGCCTTAAAACTTTGCCAGTGCTATTGCTTTTGTTATTGGCATTTGTTATATCATTGGATAGATTTGTGCCAGAGCACAAAATCAGGAAAACCCCTATATTGGTTAAAACGGTGGAATTTCCCTACAGTAAGTGACATGTGGGAGTTTAATCATCTCTAAAATTCACAGACTGTACTGGTGTCTAATCTGCATTATATCATATTTTTTACTAGTGGAAAACTCTTCATCAAGACAGCTTTGGAAGCAAAAGCATTGCTTTGTTGGGTTTTTTTTTTTTTGTTGCGGTTTTTAAACTAAGAGACATTCAGAATTTAGTTGAAATTACTCTGTTTTCATAACAGGCTGTTGTTTTATTTGTTGCAAAAAAACTATTCTGGAAACAAAAGCACTTAATTTTTGGGGGGCCCTCAGTCCCAGCTGATTTGATAATTTACTTACACTTGAGAACTTACTTGACGTAACCTTGAATGTAGTCAGAATTAAGAGAATTTTTCTTGAAAGGATTATTACACTTTGAATTTACCAGATTTTTGGGATTTGATGATTTCATACCAGTGATTATTCTGCAGGAATATTTATGTAATATCACATAAATATAAAATAGAGCCAAAATAAAGGAGAAGAATCAATACCTACAGTCTTAGGTACTCTTTGTAACATGAAACAAAAGCATTAAATCTATAGAAATCATTACTGGCTTTAGAACACAAAATGAAAAACAGAGAAGTGAGTTCTTGATAAATTTCATGTTTTCATATCTTTGTAAGTCTTCAAAACGACAGCAAAATGCCGTTACTATTTGAGGATAACTTTGGGGGGCTTTAGGGTTTAAACCTTATTGGAGTACTGAGGACTAATACTGCTCTCAGAACTGTGTTTCAGTTGTCTTTGTGTCCATTTCAGAACAAGCTGTTGCAGACAAAGAAGGAAATAGAAAAGTACTCTGTTAATGACAAGCAGGTAAGGTCACTGCCAGGAGGGGCTGTTGTGTGTTTTGTTTAAGACAGTGACTACAACACAGTTCACTGGTCCTGTATTTAAAAGAAAGCTGTTTGACAAAACTGAGTGAGGACTCAGTATTTGGATTCAGGAATACCAGTCTGTTTACATGAGATGTTCTGAGCTCTTGCTATATTTGATGCTGCCTAGCTAGTGCATTAGCCTGCTTTTCTTAGAAAAAGATGTCTTCATCTGTAGGTGTAGAATGCTTTTTTGGATAGCTGCAATTTACTGTCACTTGATAAGCATTTCATTCTTTCAAATGAAGTGGAAGAACCAATTTTTTTTTTCCCCTCAAATACCATGTTTTTTGCAATTCATAAATACAGCATCTGTCTTGGGAAAGACGTTTAGTTGCTCGTTCCCAGGTTTATTTCACTATATCATACTTCTGTTCCTTTTCCTGACTAATTACTGTACCAGTTACACAAATTAAATTTGTGAAGTTCAGAGACTTGTAAACACAGAAGCTGCTTTGCTGAATAGATAATGCACTCATGCATGAAGGCAATGAGTTTGCAGAAGTACTACCTTGGAATAGCTAAGCTTGCTGTGTTCAAAACATACAACCTTGAGGTGAAATAGTAAAATAATTTTTTCTTACTACTAATAATGAAGGGGAGAAGGGAAATAGTACTGAAACTATTAACATCTTTGATTTCTTGTGTTCCAGAACTTTGTTGATCATAAAAGTAACTTAGTAACTAAGTTCCTTTCATGATCACAAATAAATACAATTTATTTGCCCATAATTTTTAGGGGGCCCTCAGTCCCAGCTGATTTGATAATTTACTTACACTTGAGAACTTACTTTAAAGTTCTCAAGAACTTCAGAGATTTGAGTTGATAAACTAGATATTCTGTTGAAAAGAAGCTATGAAAAAAAGCTGAATATTTTTGCAGGCAAAAATGTTAGTATAGTAGCTGATACAAAATTTTTTAATACCTCCATTTTATAAGATAAGATTCTGTCTTTGCTTTCTTATACTTTTGTTAAATGGCTCAAGATGGTTTGTTTTGTTTTTTTCTGTGCATGCTGCCTTACTCAGACCAACTTTGTTTGAAAATCTAAGCCATTTGAGGTGAGGAGAAGCTGTATTTTGCCCATTAAAAAAAAATCCTGATAACCATTTTCTTTTAGCTGCTCTAGCAGTTTCCCAAGCTTAGCATTACAGTTAATCCCTTGTCAAACACTGTGTCAGGATGTTCTCGTTAAAATCTGTCCTAGCTTGATAGATGCTGACTTCTAAAAAGACTATTATTTGGTGCATGTACCTAGGAGTTTCAGTGAAAATCTCCAAAAGCACCTTCAAGGTTGAGCAAGCTCCAGTGTGCACTGACTAGGACTTTTTTTGCAGAAGCAGTTTCAGGCTTGCAGCCAGGTTAAGCAGTTGGCAGCAGAGGTGGTGAGCAGGCTGGCCCCTCGGTAGCTGTTGGGTTGCGGACGTGGTCTCAGGGAAGCCTGACTGATCTGAATGGAAAGAACAGAACTGGAGAAGGCAGGGAGTCTGGGACAGAGCTGGCGCTGGAACAACAGATCAAAAGCTGTAAAGTGACAGCAGGTGAACAGAGAAGCTGTACAAAAGGATTACTGAAAGGCTGTAGAGAAAGGTGATGCCTGGTATAGGTAACATACACTGACTGTTACCTTTAGTAGATCACAGAATTGTGGAATGGTTTGGGCTGGAAGGCACTCTGAAGATTGTCTGGTTCCAATTCCCCTGCTCTTGGCAGGGACACTTTCCATTAGACCAAATTGCTCAGAGCCCCATCCATCCTGGTCTTGAACACTTCAAGGGATGAGGCATCCACAGCTTCTCTGGGCAGCCTGTGCCAGTGCCTCCCAGTAAAGAATTTCTTCCTAATATCTAATCTAAACCTACTGCCTTTCAGTTTTAAGCCATTTCCCCTTGTCCTATCATCACATGCCCCTCTTCAGCTTTCTTGTAGGCCCCCTTTAGGTACTGAAAGGCAGCTGTAAGGTTTGCCTGAAGTCTTTTCCATGCTGCACAACCCCTCTCAGCCTGTCTTCGTAAGAGTGGTGCTCCCAGCCCTCTGGTCATTTCTGTGGCCTCCTTTGGACTTGCTCCAACAGTTCCAAGTCCTTCCTGTGTTGGGACCCCGGAGCTGGATGCAGTGTTCCAGATGGGGTCTCACCAGAGCAGAGGGACAGAATCCCCTCCCTGGCCCTCCTGGCCATGCTGCTTTGGATGTAGCCCAGGACACGTCTGGCTTTCTGGGCTGTGAGTGCCCATGGCTGGGTCATGTCCAGCCCCTGATCCACCAGAACCTCCAAGTCCTTCTAGGCAGGGCTGCTCTCAATCAGTTCCTCTCCCAGCCTGCATCAATGGTGGGGAGGAGGGCGAAATTGCCCCAATCCAGGTGCAGTACCTTGTACCTGGTCTTGTTGAACTTCATGAGATTCCCAAGAGCCCACTTCTCGAGCTTTTCCAGGTTATTCTGGACGGCATCCTGTCCTTCATGTGTGTCAGTTGCACCATCAAGCTTGGTGTCATCTGCCAGCTTCCTGCAGATCTCATTGTCTGTGTCATTGAAGACACTGAATGGTCTCATGTCAGGGGGCAGAGATCCTCAGGAAAGATTACTTTTTTTTGGGCATGTGCCATCACTGGTCAGCTCTTGGATACATACTTGAAACCAAGTTGCATTGACAACCAGAGTCTGGCGTATATGTACCTTTAATGTTTCACATTTGCTTGTGATTTAGACTGCTGATGGTGCAGCTTCTATGGATGTAGGTGTGCACTGCAGCAAAATCCTTACCCTTTGAGTTTTTTTCCAGTATTTTTAAATCATTTTTCTAATCTAGAATATTCTCAGTTACTTTACTGGGGGTTGAGTTGATCTTTTATTGGGGAAAGCTTTATTAATGATCTAATACCATGCAATATTTAGAAGAAAAAGTAATGAGCAGGGCTGGGCATAAGACTACTTCTGGTAGCATATTCTGTGTCCTAGATGTGGATCTATGGTCCGTATTTTGGAGTAAAAGTAATTAGTATATGGTAGCAGAAAGAATGTATGATAATGGAAGCAAAGAGGTGAATTGTAAAATGTGATAGTTGTCAGTAAAAGCTGTGGCAGTTCCCGAGTGTGTTGTTCACAGTGTAACTAATCTATGCAATCTGTTAAATTAACAAATTGCTCCAATTTTTATAGAGGACTGTGATTTACTTCATCTCCTCACTGATCTTGGCAAAGACATCCAAATGATAATTCAATGTTGTTTGCATTCAGCTGCTGCTTTGTTCTTAAACTTACAAAAAAGATAAATGTTTCCAAAATGTAATAAATGCCTTAAGGGGATTCCTGCCAATAACTTGTGCCACAAGTTTACTCTGCTGTCCAACTACACACAGTGCTGGGAGGCAGGAATAGCCAACCTGCTGTACAGGAATGGCAGGCAGATTCTGTTTATGCAGCTAAGAAGTGTCACAGTCTGACCAAGGGCAGGACTGAGGAATCACTGGCTGCCAAAGCAGTTAGTGACACTGTGGTGAGCCTTTTTGTGTGTGTGTGTGTTTGCCCACTTGCTCCATGGTAAGTGGTCATGAGCATACTTGTTAGCAGCTACTGATGACTTTGTTTTATTTCATCTCTGACTTTTAAATTAATTGACCAAAGTAACAGAAAGGATAGCAGCTGGAATAAGAATACAGGAACCTCTCCTATTATTGCAATAGGAGATGGCTTTTCTGTTCAAGATTGAGGAATTGTCCCAGAGCTCTGTTGATGGCTTAGCAGAGAGAGTAGCTTGTTTGTTAGTACCTGGTGTTTGCAGCAGTCTTACAGTTTGGAAGTGGTAGCCCAAAAGAAGCAGTGCTTTCTTTGACCAGAAGTTGATTTGAAGGTGTTTGAAAACCTAGATTCTGAGACCATCTTGCTGAAAGTAGTCAGTAACTTTCAAGGAAACAGGGCCTAACTTTTAGCTGCAAAAAAACCATATCACTATAATCTGTTTTCCTTCATCCTGCCTGCCCACCCCTCCCCTCTGCTTCTTTCTTCCCTGGTTATTTTAATTTTTCTCTGTCTTTTAAACTAAACCCCTTAATGTCTGATATTCAGACAAGATGTAAATATTGCCTTCACTTTTTTAGATATATATGACACTGTGCAATGAGTCAGTTTCTCATAGAATTTTTTTTTTCATTTTGTCCTTGGGGTGTCCCAATTAAATATTATGCAACTAGGTTTACTACTATTCTTAAAAAAATCATGAAATAAGGAGGTAGTGTGCATTGCAAGTACTAAAATTAGCAGGGTTTTAACACTTGCTTTCTAAATTTTGGAACAGATTTTTTTTTTGCAGTGCTGGTGCTGCCATTTCAGGGTAACACTGCAACAATGCCTTGCTATGAGGTGGAAAAAACAATTTTTTTCTTTAAAGATGAGCCTAAGCCATACAAATGGTTTGACTTATGTTTAGCTGATGAAAATTAAACATATCACTGGGAATTTTGCTTGTCTTAGTTAAAATAGCTTTTACTAAACTTCATGTAAATAACTTGGTCAATAGTGTGTCTTAGTACAGTAAATTAGAAATTGTACTTTGTACACGAGTCACTGCTTTGAAGATCATGAGGTGCTTGTTTGTTCTTAATGCAATCTTTATTCTACTCGAACCTGTGTGTGAGGGGGAGGAGCTTGGAGGTAGCAGAAGCTGCTTTCTCTAATGTGCCAGAAGGTAGAATATCTTGTCAAAAAGACATGTTTTTGTGGAAAAGATATGACATTGGGCTTGTTTCATTTTAAAAGGCTCTAAGTCAAAAATTACTAGACTTAGTGTGTTATGAAAATGTGCTTTCACTTTCCTTTTCTAGGTTGTACTTTGTATTTCTGTTGATGTGTCTAAAGACTACGAACAAGTGGAGAATGTTCTAAAACAGGTGAGAAAATAACTGATTCACCTAGATATCTTAAACTTATCTCTGTGTGTTGTATTTCTGTTGGAAATAGTTTCTTATTTGGTACGGTGATATAGGAAGGTTTTTTCCTCATAAAGAATATCTTCACCTCTGTCCCCTCTTCCAGGCTCAGGAGAAGTTGGGGCCAGTTGACATGCTTGTAAACTGTGCAGGAACATCAGTTACAGGAAAATTCGAGGATATTGAAGTGAATTCTTTTGAAGTGAGTGAGCATACTTTTTTATTTCATCATATGATAATTTTTTATTTAACCATTCTAACAATTAGATTGCATTCCTGTGTCTGCAGACTTGAACAGTGCTGCACTCGACTTGTGCTATCTGTCAGAATCTCTTCAGATTTGCAAAGGTTGCCTCTAACTTCTCCCCTAATGATTTCACATAGTTTCACTTTTTTCTGATGAAGATTTTTCAAAAATATTTTTAACCTGTTTAAAAAAAATGCAGCTGTTATCAGTGTTCAGTTCTGAGATGCGTGAATTGTTTCAGCTTGAGAAGCTGCTGCTCTGATGAAAAGACAAAAAAGCCACCCCAAAACACCTGTATTTTGGCTACCTTTTGCCCGCAGCCCTCAGGCCTCCATTCATCTACAGACAATGCTGAATCATCTGAAAATACTAAATGGGCATAATTTTATAATAAATTTGAATCATCCATTTTATTGCTTGTATAGGCTATCAGTTGTGTTTTATGTCTTGTAGAGAATGAAATTAAAGACTTCCCTTTATCCTGGCAAAGAATAAAATCTCTGAAACGTGTAAATACATAGCATTTTTCCTGTTTCCTGTTTTAGAAAGGTCTTTAAACTTTCAGTATGTTTTCATGCATCATGCATAAATTGCTTCCTGGAGGCTGTTCAGGTTAGATTTTCCCTGAAATATTATTCTTTTTTCCTTCAAGGCCATATGGTTCACAGCATTATCAGTATCCTGGATGCTATTAAGATTTACAGGATTTCTTTTGGCTTGGAGTGAGATTTTTAGCTATAAAACAGTTTATGAAGCTGTAGAATAGAAAACAGTTGTTTCTTTTGCCAGAACAGATCTGGTGAACTTGATTGTTAAAGCAGACTGAAGTAGGGCTTTTTTGATAAATATGACCAGACAGCTGAAGAATTCTGGATCTGAGGCTCAAATACTCCAATATTAATGTTGTTTGTACAGAGATTAATGGCAGTCAATTACCTGGGTAGTGTTTACCCAAGCCGAGCGGTGATCGCCACCATGAAGGAACGCAGAATGGGAAGGATTGTCTTTGTATCATCTCAGGCTGGGCAGTTAGGCCTCTTTGGATATACAGCTTATTCTCCAACGAAATTTGCTCTTCGAGGGTTGGCTGAAGCCCTGCAAATGGAGGTATGTGTGCAATGATTTTAAGTAATTTTGGTTATAAACAATTTTGTTTTAACTGTTCTGTTTAGCACAGGACATTTTCATTTAAATAGGGTGAGGGGGTTTTGCATTGTGCAGCATTGCTAATATCTATGTGTTATTTGCCCTCATTTGATAGTACAGTACCAGCAGTACTGATTGTACTGATTGTAGCAGTACAATCCTGTCGCTCTGCATGGGTTGCAGAAACTAACCTGATTTCAGTTGCACAAGAGGGAATAGATTGAATCTGTTCCTAAAACTGAGTATGACCACATGTGCAGACATTTTTTTAATCTATTATTTTAATTAAAAGGACTAGATTTTTAAGAATTTTGATTAAAAGCCTTCTTCAAGGCTCTAAGTGCAAAATGGTATTGAAGATATCACATGGACGTATGAGATTGCCAGTTTGTTTGAGTGTCCATGGTAAGTGGTATATGAACCATATGAAACTGTAAAACTCCTAAGCTAGAGTTTGAGGATTGTCCACTAAAACTAAAATTGGGTTTGCGGTCACTTGCCCTTCTATATTTTGATATATGTGAGCTTTTTATCCTGCAGTGATCTAAGCTTATGTTTAAGACCAAAACCAAACAAACACTGTTTTCATTGTTCAGTGGAACAAGGTGGGTAAGTACCTTGTAGTAAGAGAGATAAAATTGATTTGAAGATTACTTTTGTCATTTTCCTGTCAAGAATGTATATTTGAGTAATTACATGTTTATATATAAAATGCCTTTGTTTGGTTCCAGACCCTTGTATAGTCCCTGTCATGTGCCTTGATCAGGATAAGAATGTGGGGTAAAACTGCCTCTAATCACTTCTGGTCTGCCAAATAGAACAGTGTAAATGCAGGGTCTTTCTTCAGACTGGTGACAGATACTTTTGTGAAGACTGAATTATTCAAGACTAAAAATAGGGTGCTTATGGGGGTGTGGTGTGGTATTTCAGTAAGTGTTTTCAATATAGAATGTTTCATAATATAAATAAAAATGCTCAGTGTTTTACAACATTTTGCTTTGTGGTAGCCCTCTGAATATTTTCATTAAAAGGTTTTTTTTTATTTGTATTGTGGTACAGATTTGCATTGTAGCAGTTTGAATGGGATTGCACTAAGTAATGTAATTCTATGACACGTACATACAAATACATGAATAAATACAATCCTTTATGTAAGACTTTCCATTTTCCCTCACATTTTCCAATTATTTTTTGTCTCCGTAGACTTTGACCTCTTGTAAGTTTATACCATGGGTTGAAAAGCCTTGAGACTTGAGTATACCTCTTAAAGATAACAAATTTGAATTTTACTTTTTTGTTGTTTTTTTCCCCTTGGTGAAAGCCTTTTTGGACTTGTGTTTATAAATGTTGGGTACTGATATTTGACAGTGGTTTAGTCTTCTTTTAGAAATTGAAATTGGTAAAATTATGGACCTAAACTACTTTAATATTCTTCCTAAGTGTCTTGAAAACCACCAAGATTCATCAAATAATTTGCAAAGTTTTTAGGGAATTTTATTAGAAATAGCACCACAACCACATTTTTAAAATCTTTGCTGTTTTGTTTCTCAGTTGACAAAGCTGCAAGTCTTGAAATTGCTGAGTACTTAAACCTAGAAGCTATTTGAATTGTTGAACTTATTAATTACAAGAGAAACTGATGAAATTATAAGGGACATGTAAAAGCTGTCAGTATTAAGATAACACTTAATGCTTTTGTAAAACACAGGTAAAACCTTACAATGTCTACATAACAGTGGCCTATCCTCCAGATACTGATACTCCTGGCTTTGCAGAAGAAAGTAAAACAAAGGTAAATTGTCCTTCAGTTTTTGAAATCAGTATTTTAAAAGCATATTAGGATTTTAAGAAGTACTCTTAAGCACTTCAATTTTACCAGTTTTTAACTATTCAGAGTTATATAGCTTGTAGGATAATTTTGTGTAGTTTCTTGTTCTGAGGCTTTAATACTTGCCTTTAAGATCTGAAACATTGCAAAGTATTCCTGCATGCAATCAGAATATTGCTGTGGGGTGGTAAACTGTAAAATCACTATTTGTTTTGATACTAAAGCTTAATTAACCAAAAATAATATTCCTATTTTGCATCTTCGATAATGTGTGGCTTTTGTGATAGATGTGACAGATGGAAGTAAACCTCAGTTCCTTCAGTGGAGCCTGCAACCAGATCATATTGTATGAATGCATGTAATGACCCAGTTCAGTAATGGCTGTTCTGTAGTATTACAGTAAAAAGGAAACTCTCTGGCACTGTGTTCATAGTGGAAATGACAGTATCACTTTTCAAAAGGATGTGTCAGCAGCAGGAGGCCTTTTTCATTTGGATTACCTTAAAAGTGAAAGTTTTGGCCTTTAGTCACCTCTTGTCATTTGCCATGTCCATACATGTGAAATATAATTCTAAAAATCACATTCAGGCTCCCTGTTCAGACTACAGCATCAGGTAACCAGAAAAAAAAAATCTCTTTATTTTTTATTTGCATACTGTGAACTAGAAATCTGGTATCTAAGGCTATCATCTTTTCAACATGCACCGTCACGTACAATTGGAAATTGAGTTTGAATTCCATTTTGTCTTTCACCCTTTGAATAGGAATCAGTAGGGATTGTATAACACAATTCTTACTTCATCATTTCTTGATACAGATATTCTGTATTAAATGTATACTCCCACACATCTGCATAAAGTGCCAGAATTAGACATCTGCAGATACTTGTATAGCTTGCATATTCTCTAGGATTTTTAGCCTATTTCAGGGCACCAGCAGGCACCAGGAGAATGTACTGTTCATCTAAGATTTCTCTTTGAAAGAGATTCAGAGAGATTTATCTTATTTGTCAAAAAAGTCTTTTGTCTTTTAGGAGAAAATTCTGCTTTGTTTTAGCCTACATGACCTCTTTGCATGACTTGCTCCTAGCATGATAGTGTACCTTAAATCTCTGCAATATTGCATTGCTCTGACATTTCAGATACTCATTTATTGTTGCTTTTATTTAATACTAATTAATGAATTAATATTAATATTTAATACTACTTAGAACATATGCCTCCATCTTGCATCTCCTTATTTTTCTCTGTAATTACTGAATATAGTAAAATAAAATGTCAGGAGCTAGGATACAGCTTTCCTGTGTTTATTCAGTAAGCTTTTTTTTTTTTTTTT
>VXBC01005393.1:201908-214249 GCA_013399945.1 Ploceus nigricollis
TTGAGGTAGCTGCCTCACAAATTACAACCCTGTCTTGGCCAGCTGAGTAGCCAGATCAAGCATTTAATGGCTGATTTCTGCCTGCCTGATTCCCAACATGTCATTAACTTTAGCTGTTGCTCCTGAACAGCTGCTATTTTTTCCCCAGATTTAGAGTATTTTAATTACTGTTGATATCACTGTATCCCATTCTGATTCATTTGATACTGGCCAGTAAGCTCGAAAGTAAATAAGGGGCTGTGAAATGGAGATCTGATGACATGAGCCATATCACTGTAGGAATGCATGTAAAAGGTTTTTTGTATGTGATTTGTGCTGGCAAAGACACTGATGTGCCCCTGGCCACCTTTAAAATACATGTACTAAAAAAAAAAAATTCACTGAGCTTGGTTGATGAAATCAGAACTCATAATTCTACAAATATTGTGAAATAGACCCTTTTCTATGAAATTTAATTACTGTAGTACTTTGAATTGATGATGAGAAACCTGTAGTTGCTCAACTTTTCCCTAGAAGTGCTTTTTTTAAAAATAATAATCCCAGAATTATATTAGTCCCAGTATTAGAGCAGGGCTGAAAAAAACCCCAGGCTGTTTTATAGGATCTTAAAATATGTCAGACCTATCTTATACTTAATTTCTGGCAAAAAACATAAATGAATGAATGTAAGTATTGAGGAAAAACAGTTAAAACATTTTGATAGCTTCTAGTGAAAATAAAATACCTGGGGGGAAAAAAACCCTCACTTTCATGGTAGTAATAAACGAAATACAAAAAAGTACTACTCAAGGATAAGTTGTCATTTCCCTTTATAAAATTAGACTATTATTTATGAACATGCTTATACCTTTGTTTAAATGGGTGTTTCAGGTGACACTTGCTAGCAGCAATGTCATCTGTGACAAAAGACCCAAACCCAAAATTTGACCATGTTTTTCTCTCCTGTGTGTTGTTAGTCAAACTTAAACTGGTGTTTTTCTATTGAAGCCCTTAGAGACGAAGCTGATTTCTGAAACCTCATCTGTTTGCCAAGCAGAACAAGTTGCCAGAGTTATAGTGAAAGATGCCATAGTAAGTAAATTATGTTTTTTGAGCATGTTCTGTGTTGAAGAGACTAGGACTGAGACTGTAAGATAATGGCTGTGCTAAATGTAAAACCAATTAACAAAAAAATAGTTCTCTTAGGTTAGTTTGAACAAGAGCTGTTTTCTTTATTCTTCTTTTGCCACTGTGCCCACAAAAGATTTTATACAGTCTCTTAGAAGTAAGAGGTATCTGAAGTTGTACATAGACAGAGTAAAATGATGCATCCGTATGATGCAATGTCTCAAAGATGAATTATGACTGACTTGAAAGCACTAAGCTCTATTGACTTTTTATATATCAAATACCATTTGTCTAACCTCAAAAGCTTGTTGTACTCTCTTATTTTTCTTGAAGATGAGTTCATATAAAAATAATTTTACAATAAAGGAAAGCAGTTGACCTTTTTTGGCTTTTAATATCTGAAATATGTGATTTATGAGTGATTAAAATACATAAAATGCTGTTCTTAGTGTATTGCCTTTCTGAGGATTTTTTTCTTCAATGTTTTGTGCTAGGGAATGCCTGCCTGCTTAATAAAGCACCTCAGAATAGAAACAAACATGAAATTTCATGATCATAAAGCACACCCATTGAATCCTAAAATCTGCAGTTACTGTGCAGTTCCAAATACTCTTGATCTTCAGCATGGTTTACATCTACAGCAGATGTACAGTTGTGGAGTTTTTTCAGTATTTTCACAAATACAGCACATAAATACAAAATTATGTCTGATTTTGTGTTAGAAGCGAGTACTACCTCAACAGAGTGTTCTTTGGTGATTAAGGAAAACTAATCTCCTCTCTCATCTTAAGCATCTGGTATATTTATACCATACTTTCTACACTTTGGATCGTATATTAGTTCAGACCTGGTCTTTATGCACTCCGGCCATCAGCAGAGAGACTGAAATAGAAACAAGAAGGTGTTTGTGTACTCTCCGGTGTGTGTTGGGAAATAATCAGATCTAATAACCTCTACTACTTTGCATAGATTTACCTGTAACCCTGAATCAGGAACTCCACCTTTTCCTTTCACTTCCACATTCCATAGATTTAGTCCCACAGTGTTTCAGAAAGTGTTTTCTGGCATAAAGTCAAATGAAAACAAATGAGAGAAGCTTGGGAGTAAGAGCTGTAGAACTGCAATTTTACTGTTAAGTAATTAAAGTTGTTTGGTGTTTGGGGTTTCTTCCTGGTGTCTTCCCCCCGCCCCCCCTTTTCTCTCCTCTGAATTGCTTAGCAAGCTGTGTCTTGCAGTTAAAAATCCTTGATGTAGGTCAAAGAGAACCTGCTACCTAGCATTTGAAATACACCCCCTTGCAAATCTCATGTGATAAGAAAGCTAATTTTAACAAAAGGCAAGCTGTATTTGTCATACAATCGCAGTAGTGGTTGGTGATCTGATAGAGTTAGGGTGTCATTCTGTTTCTGAAATATGCTTATAGCTGTGAAGACTGTAATGGATTTTCTTTAGAAGTAAGCATGCCTCAAGAAGAAATTTACAGCCTTTATATCTTGTAAAAATCTGCAGTAATTTAGCACACTCTCTCTAGAGAGAAGTTAGGTTCCTTTTCCATTTTTAAATGAATGCCTTTTGGAATGTTGCTGTATAGCCCAAAATATTTTGGAGTATTTTGCTTCTTAATTGTGGCAATATTTTTTTACAATAAAATATTTGTTGTTAGTGATATCAGTTAATCTGTGTCCATCAAGAGTAGTTGTTGAAATAAGACACATCATGATTTGCCACAACTCGGGAAATTACTTTTTGTTTTCTTAATCCTTCCATCCAGCAAGGGAACTTCAACAGCTCAGTTGGATCAGATGGCTACATGCTGTCAATATTGACAAGTGGAATGTCACCAGTCACTTCTATTACTGAAGGTCTTCAGCAGGTAGGATTTGGGAAGTACCTGTTGTCATAATTTCTGGTGGTTTAAAATAATATCAGAATGTAGAACATGATGCAAAAATGGATTATCTTTTCATCAAATAGCTGTTAATACTGTGGCACTTGGGTTTAGGAAACTGCAGTCATATTTTCAAGCTGAAGCAGCAAGTTGGTGACTGAGCTGAGAATATTTGCTGTTAGTCAGTCCTGAACTGTTATATAGTTAGCTTGGTTTGGTAAGTTTGTTTTCTGAAGTTTATATAACATGCCTACCTAGAACTTGGGTTTTTTTTGAATTTTATGACTCAATAATACAGTGCAATCTGGGATCCAAAATGAATTGAAAGCTGTTTCTCTCTGTTTCCAGGTTGTTTGCATGGGCATTTTTCGCATCATTGGCCTATTTTACCTAGGAAGTTTTGACAGCATAGTTCGTCGCTGCATGATGCAAAGGGAAAAATCTGAAAGTGCAGATAAAACTGAGTAATCTTTACTTTGAGTGGAAAGAAGAATGTCAAGCAGTCCTGGACAGCTTGCTGCTTAAGTGGGACTCAGTTTTGCTCCTGAAGGATTTAGGCTGGAAGTACTTGCATGTGTGACAGAGGAGTCCCCTTAAAAGCTATGAAAGAAAAAACAAAAGTACAAATCCAGAAAATGCCAAACTATGCAAAAGTGTGAATGAGGATTAGGTACCTTTTTTTTTTGGTGATTTGAGTTGGAAAGAATTTGGAGAGCTCGTTAAGTGATCTGCAGAGTAGAATTTGAGAATGGACTATGTGCGGTAATTCTGGACAAATACTTAAGTTTTCTCACTTTGGTGCTTATGGATGAAATAAGTACCAGGACAGACTAGGCTGAAGTAGATTGAAGTCCCCTGAACAAGTTGGTACCTTTTGCTAACATTTTGGGACTGCTTTTGATTTAGAATGTTAACTTCTCCTTTGGCCAATCTACAGATCCTTCTGTCAATGACAGCTTTCCTTATTCTGTCCAACATACGACTGTGGAAACCTGAAGATCGTAAATATGTTTGTGTAATCTAAGCTTTCTCAGTGTGGGAGTAATTAAAAAGTATGGTTTAATATATGCATACTTTCTAAAGGGAGATGAAGAACCCATTCCCACAGAGAAATGCTAGGAGATGTGATCAGGTCTGTAGCTCTTCTGGCCTTTGAAATATGTTGAGAACAAGAAAAAAAAAATCAAACCAGTATCAAGTGTGTCAGTTATAACTCAGCATTTTAAGCCATTGAAACAATGTACAATTTTTACAGATATTTAATTTGCCAGTTTTTGCTCTGGAAAGTGGCTTAATGCTACTATTATGCACATTAATTTCAAAGCTGCAAATGATGAGCCAAACCAGTAGTTGATGGTAGAATCAATTGTAATTAAAATGCCGGGCTCTTCCAGTAGCAGGAATGTAGCTTTTTTGGGCAGAGGGGTCAGGAGGGGGGAGAGGTGTGTGTCAGAATGGCCTTCCACACTGCATTTTATCACTGCACGGAAAAGCTTTCACATGAGAAATTACATAAAATACTCTCCTTATATGACCCACTTCTAATTTGTTTCATTTACATTATATGAAACAAGGCTGCTCAAAAAATGCTTCAGAATACACAGAACCCAGTGGTTGTTTCTAATAAATCTCGTTTAACACTGAAAAAGTTTGATGCATAACAATGATGTTTTAAGGGTGCACTATGTATACAGTTTATTTAATGGACCACTATAGCATAAGTGCCTTGTGAGCTGCTTTTTTTTTCAAAAGCTGCATATTTTGTATTTGTTAGCACTGCTGTGTTTTCAATGTCATATTTCCATTTTCATTCAGTACTCTGAATCTAAAATTATGTGTAAAACTGGGCACTTTCACTTCTTTGACAGTAATATTTAACAACCAAAATAGGCAAAATTGATTGCTTTTGTTAAGAGATTCTCTGTATCTGTTTAAGAGGTATTCAATTAAACTGAGATAAAAATTGGTGGTTAACTGGAAAACCTTAGAATGTAATTTATTGAGGCTATTTTTTTCCCTCTCTAAATTAGGTTGATCGCTTTTCAAATTTTCTTCACATAGACTAAACTTGCTTTAATACCTGGTTATAAACATATTTTTTTGGAGAGGATCACATTGGCGCTCTCATTTTAAGTGGTGAAAATTCATTAGATTGCAAATGTTGAGGTGCTGTTGAATTCTTCACAAAGCCTGTGTTTTAGGTCCTGCCTCCTGATTTTGTTTAGATATGTGAAATTGTGCATGCCTATAATATAATACTAATTTTGAGAATATGGTGTATTCCTGCATTTTTAAACAGCTTGGCTTCAGTGCGAAGAAATCTAGTGTGCATTTGTATTTCCTGTGCTGCTTAATGTGAATGACATAAAGGAGCATTTATCATACATCCATTGTCAACATTGCTGTGTTTCTTAAAGCAACATAACAATGCTATTCATAGAATCATGGAATGGTCTGGGTCGGAAGGGACCTTAAAGATCATCTCGTTCCAACCCCTCTGCCATGAGCAGGGACACCTTCTACTAGACCAGGTTGCTCAAAGTTCCATCCAACCTGGCCTTGGAACACTTCTTCAGACCCTATGATCTATGTTATTCTTGTTTTGATGCAAATCAAATATTCTTTTGACCACCTGGAAGAGATACCAAAATGGATTAATTGGTTGTGTTGTAGTTTGAAAGAAATGCTTATGTAAGTGACTTGATACCAGCACAAGCTTGAAGTTCAGGACTTAAAACCAGTAAGATTTGGATACTTGAATTTTTGGATCTTCAACTTGGAACATTAAAGGGTTTGCATTTAAGAAACCAGAAGGTCAGAGCACACACAACACTATGGCAGCTGGGCCTCTAAAGCTTTCAGGTTGGATATCTTGGATCGCCACTCACCTCCCAGTCATGACTGATAGAATTCAGTGCAAGTATCTGGATAAGTAAGACTACCAGGTGAAAGTTATGGCCCTGATCTACAGACACTTCAGTTTTGCAGACCTGATTTTGCATAGTGTAAGTGGTTGTATTGACAGTGAAACTGTAGGTTGAACCCCTCAGCAACTGTGGAGATTGGAACAAGGTATGTTTTTTAAAGCAAGAAGAATAATCTTTTTCATTGTTCTAGTTTCTGCTGTTGCAAGTTAATGATGTTAATTTTAGCTGATAAACTTCTCCACTGTTTTACTGTCAAAACAAGGTAAATTGTCAACTACAGCAACCTTTGGTGTAAATTTTGTTTCCTTATGCGCATTCTCTATCTACCAATGTATTCATTTTAAGGTCCAATATAAAGTGAAGGAGATGCCTTGTAATCTTGTGGAAAAATGTTTAGCAGTTGAAAAACTCTTGCAGGTTTAAATGTTACAAAATCCCTGCAACAAAATGTTTTAGCAGTGTAATAGGTCCGTGAAGATCTTCAAATAGGCTTTACTTTCTACTTACTGTCTAATTGTCAATAATTTAATCACTTGTGCCATATCAGTTGCTGTCTTGTCTCTTGTTTTCTTGGTCAACCTTTAAGATTCAATTTAGGCTTTGATAGTCTTTTCCATTCCATGTAGTTTCTAATGACTGTTTGCTTTATTTACAGATTTATTATAATTTTACTTCTAGTTTACTTCACCAAGGTGTTCACGTGCAATTTAAATAGATTTAATATTTTAATAAGGAAAAAATATATAGGTGAATAAAGTTTGTTTGCTGTGAAAAACTCTAGGCACTTTTAAATGGTAAAGATATATAGCGTTATTTGTAAAAAGAAACTTTGTGCTTATTGCGACATCATTTTTTGTGCCAGAACTGTAAACTAGTTTTCATATTTTATATTTCTCAAAATAAATGGAGAATCAACAAAGCCTGTAACTTTTAACTTCTTTGAGAGGATAAAGAGCAATGGATAAATTCATTTGCAGGGCTTTGGTGTGGTGGGGTTTTTTGGTTTGGGTTTTTCTTTTTTTTAAACCTGAGATTAGCACAGCAGGAGTCTCTTAATTTTTAGGACAGCAGAGGGGGCAACACGTCCTTCCATTTCAGCAGCTTAGGGCAGAGGTAAAAAAAGATGTAAAAAATTTGACTGAGCATTGTCGGCAGACCCAGTATCCTCAAACTATAATGAAAGTGAGATTAAATTGACAAAACCTGCCTTTGTTGCTGGAGGTACTGCCAGTATGTAACCAGTGCTTGTGCTCTCTGGAAATGCTTGAGAATCCTGAGGAGCAAAGTGATGCTCATTTTTCCTAGTGGAAAACAATAGAAGTAATAGTTAGGGCAGATGTCTTTCTGTACCAGACTGAGCACGCAGCTGCATAGAAAATCACTGTATTATGTTGGAGTTCTGTGGTAGGAAGGGCTTGAGTGTGTCACTTGCCCCCAGCATAATAGTGAGGGAAAAACAGTGCCAAGATACTTATTCTCAAAGTAAATTCAAAATCTCAAATGCTCAGTCTTTTAAAGAGACATTTGTATTAAACTATCAGAGAGACAAAATCAAAGATGGATTGAGGAAAGCATATGCTGCCTAAAATGTGTTGCTGATGTTAATCTTTTAATTCCCCAGCATTCTAAGTTTTTAAATGGGAGAAGGCCATTTAAAAACTGGAGCTCCTGTTTTTTCCAGTTCAGTACAAGTAGCAGGCCAAACTAGATCCTCAATCTTTTTCATAATTTAGCCTTGTAAGTGAAATAAGAATCTTGTAGTTCCATTTAATTGGGTTTTTTCCTGAGCAGCCAGTACCAGGCATGGTACTGGTAGAGTAGGTGTGTGCATGATTGTCTGTCAAAAGCTGGTAGTAAAAACCTCATGAAGTAATTTCCTCTGTCACTGGAGGGAGGCTTCAAAAGGTGTCTGTCTTGCCATGCCTCTCATCCTCTCTTTTCTTACTGTCAACCTAAGTTGCTCTAAATTGGTGGGAAAGGTTGACCATGGGTGATGGTCTGCAGTGGGGGGAAATAAGGCTGGTAAGCTTTTGGATGAAGCTTGCAGTGAAGGAAGGGGAAAGTGCAATTTTTTTTTTTTAACCCAAAAGATGCATATCTAATTTTAGGAGGGGGGGGTGGGGCAGAATCTAATTTGATGTGGGAGATTAATTTCATAGAATTGATTTGGAAGGTTTGCTTTTTGGGGAAACCTTGATGAATATAATACTAAGTCTCCTCTGTGGTAGAATACCACCAATCTCTGAAATTTTCTTTTTTTTTAAGTTGAAAACAAGTTTGTTTTCAGCTTGAAGGGGAATCCCCATGTTAATTTTAAACCTTTCCAGTTCTAACTCTGAAGTTGATTCTGTAGTCGCGCTGCTAGAGCAATGTAAATAAACATAAGGGGCAAGAGCAAAACAGACATGATTAACACAGTCATGCTATCAAGCATGAAGAATCAACTGCCTTGACCAAAAAAAGGGGTTAAATTTATAAAGATACCAACTGAAAATAATGTATATAAAATTAAGTCTAAAATGAAATTTTTAATGACATAGGTTACTTCCAGCTGAGGGAAACACTCTTTTCAAAGCTAACAGGTGCTGCAAAGAAAGTTGTTAAAATGAGATGTGTTGGTCTTTATTTCAAAGCCTTTACTCAAAAAAGTGCTTTCTCCCCTTTTTACTTTAAGAAATTTTAACAGGTGTAATAAAAGTTCATGAATCAGAAATGGATGTTGCTGTTTGTCTAGAAGACTGTTTAGATTTCCTGTTCCTTCGCACAGAAGCTGCCTGCTTTGCTCCTCTGCAGTTTCATCTAGGAAGTTGGTGTCCAATTCTTTTCCACAGAGCAGAAAGACAGGGCATGGGCGGCACTGCCTCAGTCACAAGCACAGGTTGGTGTCTTGCGAAAGGTGGCAAGACAGCTCAGCTCTTGTGAAGGCAAGACCCTATTGCCACATAGAGAAGTAGAGATGTCAAAGAAAGAGATATCTAGGGCCGGATGCAGCTGTTTGCCTCCTTCCAATCCAAACCATGGGGCCTGTGGATCCTGACAAGTGAAGATGGTTGAGGGATGAGTACAGTAAAAGGCATCTGAAAGCCAGGAGCTGTTTGCTATGTTGGACCCTAAGGATATTATCCAAGTAGCTCATCCAGCTGCCTTTCCTGATGAGCGCAATTAAACCCCATGAAATAAACCATAATTACAGGTTGGGTGTGCTTTAAGTGTTTTACAGTAGCATTATCTGCTCTGTAAGCGCTTCCAGCCAAAAAGGATCCACTCCACACCTGTAGCATTTGCAACACCAGCAGGATGAAAGGCAATCTCCCATTTTAGGAATGCACCCTGAAAAAGTGAGGACATTTGTTCAGATTAGCCTACCACCATCCTGGTTAAGAATGAGGGAAATATGCATCCAGGCTTCATGGGTAGTACTTTTTCCTATATTTTTTTCATGCAGAAAACTGATTTTTAAAGGGTTCTATACGACAGACAGCTGCTTCCTAGGCAGCAATGCTGGGCCACATGTTGAGCAAACCAGATGAGAGAGTCTGAGCAATAAATGGTGACACCTGATAGCTGAGAATTATGTGCATCCATGCAAGTCTCTACAAGAATATTGCTTTCAAGACATTTCATCCAGCTTGGCAGAGATACCATAGATCCGTGGGTATTGTGGTCTCACGGACAGAAACAAACATGAAAGGTCATGTGGTTGGTGGTTAGTTTTACTCAGGGTGAGTTAGAAAGCTCTTGCAGGGACAAAGGCACGCAGAGTAAATGAATGCTGGCACGGGAGGGAGCAGCGCTGAATGCCTGGAACTGAGGGAAGCACGGCCATAGTGGGTGGCACAGACAAATACCTCACTGGACACGGCACCAAAAAGCATTTACAGAGCCATTGGCTTTGTGAGGAGCGGCATGCTGATTTGCATATGTGCAAATTCCCCTCCTGTGGGCACAGTCTTAGTGGACTCTTTCAGTAAAGCCAGTATTTAAGCTGTGCTCCAACACCATAAGGCAATGGACCTTTTCCGATGTGATAGGTGTATTTACCTATATTGCTCTAAATGCTTCTTTCAGGTCACTCAAATTTAGTTTACTGTTGTTGGGGTTTTTGGTTGGTGGTGATGGTGGTTTTGATTTTTTTCCAGAATAGAAAACCCCTGCAGATTTTCTGAAAAAAATGTGGCAATGTCCTTCCTCACTGTGAGTGCAAACACACATCCTGCTTGTTTCGTGCCTGCTCAGGCAGGGCTTTAAACAATCATTTGCTTCTCTCTAACTTCCCTGCGCATGAGCCAAGGAAATAAAAGGGTGGGCAGGTCACCAGGAACCAGGATTGCTGCTGAAAGCCTGTTGATTTTAACACAAAGGTACAGGGAAAAGGTGTCTGCTTTCAGGTTGTTGGGAAGTTTAGAGTTGCCAGGCATTACAAACTTTTCTACATCATTTGTTAATAATACATCTGCTGTACAGTGGGCATCTGGGAAGCCACTGAAGAAAGAGCAGGCTTTCCAGGATCCTGTCTGGTCAGTTGCCCAAGCATGGATAAGAAAGCCATCTCAAGAAAATAATCTGTCCCTCATGCTACCAGACCTGATTGATGCCTGAATGGCAATGCTTTCACCTCTCTTAAGTGTCAAAAGAGCTTTCTGCAGGTGAGCTGCTGCTTATATTCCTAATCAAGTTCCAGTTCTTTGTACAGCTAATTCTTATAAGTCTGATTAATGTTGGTGGGCTGACTCACATAAAGGTAAATGTGTGTGGAAGGACTTGCAGGATCAGATCTTGAGTAGTCAGCATCTTATTCTGCTACCTAAAAGCCCTATGATTTCTTAGCTGACTTTGTGCACTGATTGCATGTTCCTTATTAAATCCTGAGCTTCTCTTGCCATTTCTTCCATCTGCCTCCAAAACCATATTGCCTTTGTTTTAGATGTCTTCTTAACTGTTGTTTTATCCTGCTGAGCTCAGACAAACAAGCAAGGTGAAAAGCAGTGCTGTGATGCAAACTCGTGACACTGTAATAGATGTTTATCACCCATTCAGGTAGCATAATTGCTTTTAAGATGCCGCTCCCTTCAATTAGAGCCGTACAGGTCAGATGCAATGCTTTTGACGTTTAATGTTAAGAACAAGGCTTCAAATGTGCATAGTTTTGTTTTGCTTTTTTACAGAGTCCCAGTTTGTCATTCTTCAAGGCACAGTTTTTGTTTCCCATGACTCAATGCTAATACCCTTGCTTAAAGCAAACACTTCCTAGGATTTTCCCTTGTGTTTTTTGTATTTTTTGGTACAGTCTCAGCTGTATTTGGTGTTAGCAAGCTTTCTGGTGAACCATGACCACTATTTTCCTATTAAACATTTTTTAAAAGCTGGGAGCTATCATTCTCATAACAAAGTGCTGAATGTAGAGCTGGTGAAGAAAAAGCATCATCACTAAATCCCTTTCAAACAGGGTATCTCATAAAATTTTGCTGTACCTGTTTTCATCAGGAATCAGTTATAAATTATGAAACTCTTATTTTACTGATTGTATCCTCAGTACACTCTGTTCATTTTGCTGGCCTCACTGGCATTTTTACATGCAAAATACCTTTAAATACCATAAGCAAAACCAGTGATATTTTCAGTTCCTCCTTACAAAAACCCATTGATTTTGTATGCATCTTTTGCATCCGTCCCACACTGATTTACTCTTTGGGCTTTAAAACTGATCTTGCTAGAACACCATTGTGCAGCTTACCTAGACAGGGTTTCTGTGTTACTCAACATCTCTGTCTGATGCATTTTCAATTGCAGGACCAATTGCATTAGATTCAATCACCAGCACAGTGACAGACTGAATGAGCATCCAGGTTGGTTATAGCCGTTCTGATTTCCCGTATCACTTGTTCCATTTAAACCATGGAAATGGTTACATGGAAATGAAATGTCAGGTTACTTTCAGTTTTGAGGGACCTCTTGTTCTTTCTCTTCTCTTTCGGTGAAAGAGTATAAAGGTGATGATGTTACTTGGTTGACAGATCCCTCGTCTGCATTTCTGCCATAAGAAGCCTCAGCTCATCGCAAGCACCTTACTTTTGGGAGTCTTTCATATGGATGGAGATGAGATGAGCTTGTGGTCCATCATTAAACCATGCTGTGAGTTACACACTCGCCCTGGTGAGGTACAGCCCTTAGTCCACGATTTCACAGAGCATCATCAGTCTTATCTGAACTCATTTCACTTGCTGTCCTGCAATCTCTGTCCCTCTTAACCCCCAAGAACTCAACCATCCACAGCCAGCCCCGTTTCACACATCGGCAGGCGGGAGTGCGCACAGGACAGACGAGAGGGCTCCGCCTCGCTCCCGCAGTTTCCCGGGCGGGTATGAGGCGAGCGAATTCCTCGCTCCCGCAGGGATGGAGCGGGGTCCCGGCTGTTGCGG